>CM021100.1:26155712-26432908 GCA_007115665.2 Sequoiadendron giganteum
CAACAAGATGAAACCACATAACAAGGTCACTCCATACAAGGAGACACAGATCCCATAATCTGCTCCTAAACCAAAGAGGTGCAAACATCCCCGTTCATGAAAACCGGGTAAAACTGAAAAGACGCCATGCACTACCCAAGGGAAAACAACTGGATGGCATAAAGATTCAACAACTCTTATCCTCTAAGTTCTTCTGGAAGACTTATAATTTAGGATTAACACTAAATCCCAAAACCAACAATGCAACTTGACAACATAGCAACAAAAGCATTCAAGTCATCAATCAAATCTAATATTTGGATTTCTTAAATCCATACTCATTCAATAGGTAGTGTAGAAAAGTCAAAGACATGATAAGTAGATCATCTAAAATAATCATAACCCCTATTTCCCTTTTCATTATTGGAAATCTAAAACAATTAAATTTACTTCCCTTTACTGAATACAAAGAATTAAAACTTTTAAGATAAGCATGAGGAAGATACTACTTTTGGATATACTAAATCCATATCTCTTTCATAATCTGATCACAATGATTCAATTAATCTAAATAGAAATTAATAAATAACATAATTGATTACTTCATCAATAAAACAACTTCTTAATTTACTTTTAAATCGACACAAATCTATGCAAGTAAACTCTTTCCATTTCCTAACAAAATCTTACATCTCATTCAATTTTTTATTTAACACATTCAATCACTTTAATATAATAACATATTGTTTCTCTATCCATTTTTCATATACACTAATCAATCCATCTTTAAATCTATATTCAATAATACATTGCATACATCTCATTAAAATAAAATACAATAATTAATTTTACACTTAATATATATGTATGCTCCATATTATATAGACACCAAATATATATATTAATAAATTTAATTACATATATTCTTTAATATTCCATTCACAATGATTAGATTACTCTATGGAACTAAATAAAACATAATAACTATTTGTCTTTTTCAATATAGTTAGTTCCTAAATTTACTTTTAATGCAACCTAGCACTATTGCAAACAATCTTTTCAATTTTCTATCTAGAGTCTATATTTCTTCAACTATCCATTTAAAAACATGCAATTTCATCGATGTATAAAAACATCTTTTGGCTTATCTATTTGACCACGCATTCATATGGTTTCAAATTAAATCTCATTAATTAAAACAAACATTTAAATATAAATATTTCTATAATTTTTCAATATATTTAAATATCTTTCTCTATACATTTTCTACACATACTAATTATTTTTTTTAGAACATTAATAATACCTAATTTGCAAACAACAAAATAAAATAAGATAAAATATTATTTATCCTCTCAAATGGATATATACCTTCACTATATATATACTAAATATAAATTAATATATTTAAATATATTTAATCATTAACATATGTTCTATCCTTTGCAGAATATCAAATTGATTAATTCAAAATAAAATATCCTTTATCATCAATATTCCAAAATATAAATATATTTTTCCAATTAAACCAAATTAATAATTGGACCTTTTACATATGAATTTAAATTCCACAATTAAATTTTAAATTATGCATTCTTTAAATCAAATATTTAACTCCTTCAATTAAACTTTAACATGCCATTTTAAAATAACAATAATTTCCCCATACGTTTATAATTTTAATTCCACTAATCTAATATACAAATTTTATTTAAAATAATATAAATAAATATAATACTTTAGTATTATAATTATAATATAAAATATTATTAAATAATATTTTAATATTATAATAACAATACATAAAATATTAATATTTATAAATATCAATTTATTATTATTTTATTTTCAGAATAGCCATGGGAAAATATCTTAACAACAGTCTCATGTTTCAAGCATAATTAAAAAACTACGATCTGGGTATTTGCGATTTTTGGACAGGGGTTAGAAAATTGCAAAATGCAAAAACCCTTTAAATTTCTTGAAAACTCAATTTATGAAAGAAAAGTTATAGGCGACGCAATCAGACCATTTTACCATGAAAATATAATTATACTACAGATTTTAAAATCCGTTTTTTGATAATAAACAGAAGGTTTCATTTTCTAAAACATTCTAAATGCCTTGTTCAATCTCTATGTTTAATTTCAATAACAATAAAATCAATTTCTCCAAATAATTTAAATTCAACTAGGGTTTTCACAATTTTCACTCAAGAATTTTCACAAGCAAAGGCTGTAAATTTATTTAATTCCTTTCTTCTAATATCAAATTTATTTTCTAAAACAAATTTAACAAACAAATCTTTAATCATTACTATTTTAAAGAAAAACAATCAAGAACAATAAAACACAAAGAGGAAAACCTGGTACAAGAAGCTACAGGAAGAGATGAATTTCTGATGCAAGCCTCCTCCAAAGATTTCTTGAATTTTCTTCAATCCTCCAATGAATCCAATCCAAAATCCAACAAATGCAAACAATCTTTCCTTCAATCAATTCTACAATCAAACTTTCTTCAAACCCTTGTGCAAATTTTCCAAAATTTCTTCCCTGCTGTAAAAATGTATTTCTTTCTAAAAAACTTTCTTGCCCTAAAATTAAAACATATATTCTTATAAATCAAAAATACCTAATTCAACCCTAATTCACATTACATGCAAATTAGATATTTCAATTTCAATTTTACAACCCTAATTCACATTACATGCAAATTAGAATTTCAATTTCAATTTCAATTTCACTTTTCGAAAACCTACTTTCAATTTAAAATGCAATTTCAAATAATAAATTAATTTCCAAAGTTGCAACCAATTTCTCAAATAAACATTTAATTACAATTTCTAATTTAATTCCCACACGTTGGAATTAAATTCCAAAATTAATTCTAATTCTTTTATTTCCTTTCATTCTCTTGCATCACGTTTAATTAATTAATTTAATTATTTAATAACTAAATCCAACCCTCTTGGATTAAATTTAATTAATTAAATATAATTAATTAATTTAAATATAAAATTTTATCCACATTGCATTATTTAAAATAAATAACCATCAACATGATTTAAATGCAATTATTCTAAATATCTATTTTCAAATCAAGAATGCTTCAGAATTAAATAACATCAAAGCAAGATAGACAATGACTCGACACACACAACTGACGACACACTAAGGCTAGGGTGTAAACTTGACACATGTTACCTAGCTACTATCTCCCGTTCAACTTAACCGTTGGATCGACACACTCAAACCTGTGAAACCAGGTGGAGTCGATGTCATGTACCTGCAATCCTGCAACCAAGTAAACAACATCATACAATATACCGGCATATAATACACATCGTGAAGAAGGAATTACGGATTCGTAGGGCGCTCGCAAGCGAGTGATGCGAACTCGTCCTCTTCACCCATACACTCATTCAAACTGACACTTCCTTCATAATTTCAATAATCTCATAATAATATCTCATGTTAACTCTACAACAACATTAATCTATAATGCATGTGAAACAATAATCAGATAATTACATCCCACAATAATGGTTGTCGCTCAATGGTAGCGATCAAATCATTATAACAAAATGTATCCAGTATAAAAGTAATTGCAACCAAACATAGCATAAAGCAACTTGAACAAGAAGTAAAACGGAGGGGTATTACATTTTTTATGAAAAATTGCTCATTTGAAGCAATTATTTTGATATATTTACACACACACACATATATATATTAATATTAATATATATATACACATATACAAATATATATATGCATATTTGATAAGTGTTCCTGTAAAGTTCATTTTGGAAAAAAATTGGATCAAAATTTTCATATGGCAATTCTAATAAATTCACAGGTTTTAAATAAAAAATTTTAATAAGTTTAAGTTTGTATGGGGAGGCGATGGGGCTACCCCCACAGTCATCCCCATAGGGGAGGCAGGCTATGAAGGCAACATATAGTGTTGCCTTCACAGGCCGCGACCCCTATGAGGGTTCGACTTTACATAGCCAGGGATAATGGCATAGCATCAAAACACTTTGTCCGCCTTTGTAATTCAACTTTTGTTTTAGTTTGATTTTTAATATATATATAATATAATATATATATGTATAGATATATATACATAAATATATATTTATATAAATGTATGTATGTATATATGTATATATATATTTTTTATAATTATTTTGGAAAATTGTAATTAGATTTGAAATATTTAAATAATATATATATATGTGTGTGTGTGTGTGTGTGTGTGTGTAAATGAATTTTAAAATAGGTGCATGTAAATGCATGAATCAAATGTTTTAAAATGAAATGATTTAAAAGAGGGAAATTGAATTAAATAATTAGATTTAATTTCATTATTGATTACAAATAAAATTGTATTAAGCTAGATTATTTTGAGCAATGTATTATTATTTTCTTGGAATGGAAATAAGATTAAGGAAATCATAATGATAGTTTTATCACTTGTCAAAATTGGTTACTTAATTATTATGTCTTTGGTTCACATAAGTTGGGAAATCGGTTAGTTGTGAATGTATAAGCCTTCTAGATGTTGTGGTGTTATGTGGGGGTTGTGATATATTTTTCAACCCTTTGTTTTCCTTGGGTAGTGCACCTGGTTGTGATTTAGTTTAAACACTTGGTTACTATGAATGGGATGTGTTGCCTCTTGTGTTATAATTAAGATTTAATATCTTTTTTAATGCACTTTGTTTACGCTTGGTTTATGAATTAGATCTTTGTGTTGTTAGTAGGGGATTGGCTCTCAATGGGGGCTGAGACACAAAGTGGTTCCAGGATAACTCATGTGAGAGTTAGAAAATTCAGTAGAAATTAAATAAAATTATTAGGGGGAAAGGGTAGCCTTAAATCATATAACTTGTTAATTTTTCCTCACTCATTAGCTCGAGGGCTCATTTATACTTGAGATAAGATAAGGAGGCCTAGAATGGAAAGATCATTATCTTGTCCCTTTGAAAGATATTTGATTCTGCATCAGTTTACATGTGGTGTTGGGGGTCATGAGAGGCTACCAGGATAACCTAAGATGTGGACCAAGGCCTAAGAAGATCTGTCAAGATAATCCTTGCTACTTTGTGATGACACTCCTCCTATAATAACAATTTGTATTATTCAATTGATGTAATTGATTCTTTTACTTTGGGAGAAATGTAGCCTTCATGTTATGTATTGTACTTGTATAGTTGAGTTCTATGGTTGCTTGTGTCTTTAGGTTGTTGGTTTTACCTAGGAAGCCCTTTTACTATCTCCTAGCATGGGGGATGGGCCTTCGGGTACCACTTGGTTGGGTGGAATGTGCACCTTACACCATTGAGTTTCCACTTCATGTTCATGATGGTTGGATTTTCCAAATTGGAGAGTTCACATGTTCCAATTACTTTGTACCATTTCTTGTGTTTTATTGGATCAACTGGATTCTTATGTATATGTACTACTCCTCATTTGTATTTGAGGAGAATCCTTGTATCATTTTAATTATAACATTGTTTGTATGATCTACCTCATTTTGGAAATGAGCCTTGTAACTCATATATTGAATGATTATAATCTGTGAATGGTTTTATTATGTACTTTGTAATCTTATGAAATGAGTTTAATATTATTAGATCTATTTTCTTTATTTCATGAGTATAATTTATATTCTATGGATTAGTTTAATTTTGTATGTTATGGGGTTCAAATGTAAGCATCATCACATACCTTACAGAATGTATGTGTAAAGTGTAGTTCACTTTACTTATTGTAATTTCACTTTTAAAAAAAAAACGCTTCCATTGTAATTGTGTCATCCTCTAGGGTTACATGGTGGGGCATTACATTAAGTACTACTGCATTAAAATTTCAAATTTTCACCAAATAGAATTTTATTTTTTTAAATAAACCTAGCAGTTTAGAAACTACATTCAATTTTCTATAGATTCTATTATTACATATTTTTAAAATAATATAGATAACTTATTCAAATTTTTACATCAAGTTGCCTAACTCTGGTTTTTTGAAATTTCATCGCAATTTAAGTTCCTGTTGTTTCCATGATGATCTTGCACATACCATTGTACATAGTGAGATTTTTTCACTAGTGTGTGATCTATTTTTTCAATGATGGTTTCAATGGTCTGGGGAGAAATGTATTTTCTCTGTGTTTCTTTGTAATTTGGCTTTAGGTTGTGTGGATTTGAGAAGTTTCTTATAATGTTTGTATCTTTTAGATTTATAGGTTTCACTTGATTTTGTATAGTACAATGTGTGAATAAGGTTTACCAGTTGTTCTGAGATGAATTATTTGTATGATGCGAACTTGGATGAATTTTTTGATGAATCTCAGCACTAACTCATTTGATTGCAAAATCTGATGAAACCTTCCGACGAAAGCTACATAATCAGATGTATCATCGGGCACTAGTGTGAATTTTCATTTTTAAAAAAAATTTATCCTCGACGTTTGTCGGATTTTTGACGAAACATTTTTTTCATCCACGTTTCGACGAAGATCTTTCACCAAAATTTCAACAAACCTACAAAGATAAATTGTGGCAGGCATAAATAAAAAAGAGATCGAATATTTACTACGATAGTGTTTTGCTCGATGGTTTTCTTGGGGAAAATTAGAAGAAACTCAAGAAGATATCACCAGGTTGAGGGTAGTCATTGTCTTTTCCAGAATTCATTTGTGAAGTCAAATTTTGTACTTCCAGGTTTGAAAATTATATTTTAAAGCAACAACTCATCAGATTTCATTTTTAGTCTTGTGCATTTTTAGAATTTCATTTCTAGATTTTAGATCTGACTTCACAAATTATTTATAAGGGAATTTTTTTTAACTGATGGAAAACTCTTAATGGATTTGGATAAAGATTATATTTGCAAGGTTTCAATTTTAACCCTAATGATCAATTTTCAATAGATTTGAGAGCCATAGCTAGCTAATATCAAAGGTGTTGGTTGTTTTTTACTGTAACTAAGTTTATCTTCTAGACACATAGCATATAAAATCTCTGATAATACTACTTTACAATACCATCAATCTATATTCTAACCCAATAGTACTTATCAAATCCTTAAATGAACATAGTCACTTATAACCTCACTCAAGCATTTTAATTAATTCCTTGAATTAAAGCCAAAATGAGAATTACACACGCTATAACAGTCAGATGAACAGAATAACCCTTGATCATTTTATTCAAGATAATAATATATTGATACAATGGAGATAAATGACCTTGAAATGAGTAATTTTCACTCAGATGCTAGTACTGTCTTGAAAATTAAGTACCCATGAAACTAAAACCTACAACAGAATGACACCAAACCTAAGAATAGTATCTTCACTATAATATCAGACTCTTTACAAATTTTTCTCTACAACTTCACTTAGACTTGATCTAAAGATATCTAACTTGGTAACCCATATTTCTGGTCCTGAAATACTTCTTATAGGGAAAATGAAGGAGCAAAAAGCATCGGACCAGAAATACACCTGTCACTGGTCACTTGGACCACCTTATGACATTTCAAAAATTGGTTACAATAGTTGAGTCTTTGGATAATCTTCTTGTTCATCCCTTCCACTAGAGAATAACTGTTGCATTTTCCAAACTTTGAAAACTTGCACCAAAACTGCCACCAAGAGATAGCCAAAATTTGTTATAACCATAACCGCTTTGCTGTTAACTGTCGGTTGTAGACTCTGTCCTATTCTTGTTTAGTTAAGTACTTTTCTACCCATCCTTGATATTCCTCATCCATTGGCCAATTAAAATTTACCACCTCATTTACCTTGGCACTGTAAGGTGTATACTTTACTACTACTTGATTCACCTCCCTTTCAAAAGATTTCGAAAATGTGCTAGTGTTAATGATTTTATCCATACTACTCATCAACATGTCATAATATGAGTCATCACAAATCAATTTGATTTGTTCATTGATGATTTTATTTACCATTTCCCGCCATTACTGCAGTGATCTTACATTTCCTTGGGCATCTACAATATCTTGTAAAGACGTGTCACTCTAGTCATCAAAACTCTTTACCAACTCTTTAATCCTCCTGTTGAAATTATCAGGTAAGGCTTGGAAACCTTGTAGTGACTTCACAAAGTCTTGAGTAGGCCTGAATTGTTGAGGCCTATTAGTTGCATTTTGAAGAATTTCATTTCCAAATTTTGTTGTGAAAGTTCAATATTCTGATTTTAGGAGTCTAATAGTTGGAAATCATAGTAAAATCATAATTTAATAATTTCAGGAATTAGCATTTGAAAGTGTTTTATGGGGTCATTAAATTCAGACTATCTTCTCTTTCTTAGGGGTGGTTGCATGCCAAATTTTTTCGGTGTAAAATATCATAATTATTATATTTTGTTACCTGTGTATGATTAAAAATTATTGGAGTGTGATTTTGATATTTTTTGAAGATCTAAATATTCAAGCTTGGTAAAGAAAAATCATGTTAGATAATATTAATCCAAAAAAAAATGAAGATTCACTTCATAGATTGTGGGCTAGATTCATAAGAAAGGGTGATGGGAAATGATATTGTCCTTGCAATAATTGCAAGGGCTTAAATACGAGAAGAATTTTAATCACAACAATTGAGAAACATTGTAGGTAGCATGGTCACGTTGAAGGGGGGCATGGTTATCATCCATTGGTAAGCTGTTTATTATATGTGTTTATATTGATTGAATTTGTAAATGTTTATATTGTTTTAACATCTGATATATATATTAAAAATCACTTGATCATTATCATGGTTTATTTGTGTCTATCATTATTATAAAGGTGGGGTGCCCTAGGGCACATGATATTGATTATCACGGCTCGAAGAATGTGGTTTTGCAAACGGAGGAACATGAAGCTGTGAATATCGAAGATGAAGTTAATGATTCTATGGAAGAAGATGATCATGTTCCAAAAAACACAATTGAAGATGATGGTACAAATACATTGATCCATGACACATGTTGTGGCACATTTGATCATGTTGATCGAGATGACTTTGATGATGTTCATGATTTACCTATACTTGAGAAGGCATACGAGCCCCTTTATGAAGGCTCCCAAACAACTCTTCTCTCTATTGCATTGCTGCTAGTGAACTTGAAGGTTATGAATGGTTTATCTAGCATAGAAATCTCACGGATGTTAAGGTATGTCATTTATGTCATTTTTTTTATCTATTTTAATTGTTGTTAGTTCATCGCTAGTAAATAAAGGATGAAGTATGTACCATTAATATTCTTTATATTAAGAAATTATTTTTTGTTGTAGATTGATTGGTGAATTTTTGTCACCACCATCAAATATTTTACCTCACTCATACCGAAATTTATCTGGCATTATGAAAAATATTGGACTGGAGTATCAAGCAATAGATGCATGTCCCAATGATCATATTATATATCATAAACAACATGAATTTGCAATAGAATGCCCAAAATTTCATATCAATAGATATCAAATAGATCAACTAAAAAAAAAGGTGTCTCGCAAGGTTCTTTGTTATATTCCCATTATTCCACATATGTAGCAATTATTTAGGTGGGAAAGCTTAGCACAATTTATGGATTACCATGCATGAAATATAAGTGGAGATGAGATTCTTCGAATTCCTATGGATGGTTCTACATTTAGGGACATGGAGTAAAAATGGCCACACTTTAAAGAATAACCACATAATCTCAAGCTTTCATTGGCAGCAGATAGTGTCAATCCATTTGGAGAGTTGAGATCTATTTACTCGATGTGGCCTGTTTGTGTTATCAACAATAACATTCCTCCATGGATTTCAATAAAGAGGGAGCACATAATGTTGGCAATGATTGTTCCAGGTATTTTTTTACATCAATTTTCTTTAACATAGTAGCATCTCATTTGTCTTATTTTTTGCATAATGACTTATATGTTTTTTCATTTAATAGTCATGTACATGAATTTATATATATTGCAGTAAAATGGTTATAATAATTATGTAATGTTTATGTTCATTCAATTGGGTAAGTACCAAGTTAAAGATATGAATGTATATATTGAGCCTCTTATCGACGAGTTACTAAAGTTATGGAATAGCGTGACTATGTATGATGTATCTAGACCAATAGGACAAAGACAATTTCAATTCCATGCAATGCTTGTATGGACAATTCATGATGCCTCGTTAACACATTTTTCTAGTATATTATAACATTCTAGTGCATGAATTTAATGATATTTAATTTTATGAAGTAGATATCATGTATGTTTTTTAAATAATCTATTCATTATATATAATTATAAAAATTGACATATTTAATCCAATTATATATGATTTGCAGATCTTCAAACAAAGGGAAAATTTGCATGTCCAATTTGTGGTCCAAATATGAAATCTCATCATTCAACAAGTTTAGGAAAGTAGGTGTTTGATGAGTATAGGCACTTCCTCCACAAAAATCATAAGTATCGAACTATTGAAAAGAAAAAATCAATGGGAAAGAAGAGACAACATCAAAACAACAAAGAATGACACCTCATCTATGGAAGTTGGAATATAATAGAATTAATCGTCAAGGTTATACATCGGATCAAATTGTTTATCTATCATTTATGATATGTTTTGAATTTTTATTTTTATATTGTGTTGTGTTTACTCATGCTATAATTGACAATGATTGCCATTGTTAATTTGTTTAACCTATATGCTTCATGAAGGTCATCAAGGTATTAATGGTCGGCTTCCACAGGGACTAAAAATTTATCCCAAACAATTTAGTAAGCTGCCCTACTATGAGCAGCTACAAATTGTGTATTTGTTTGATACAATGTATATCAGAAAGAATATGACATAAATGTTATGGAAAATATTGGATGGAAGGCATGACAAAAAAAATTTGTCAAAATTTGTAGTGACATTCAGGAAGCTAGTCATGCAATGTTTCATTCAATTAAATAGCGATGGAGACCAAATTAATATAATTTCCCTTCCTTGGTTATTAATGGAGTAGCAAAGCAATGCTATAAAACAAGTCATACAAAAAATTCGAGTTCCCATAGGATGTTTTGCGAACATAAACAATATCATAATAAAGAAAGATGAATTTGGGTCAGGGATGAAAATGCATCATTGGCATACCTTCATTAAGGTAATTATTCTGGTATATTATATATATATTTGTATAGTGCATGTACTTTTTAGTGTATTATGTTTACTACTTTTGGAAAAATATTAATGAAAAGATCATTTTATAATTGTTGCAGTACGTTCTACCTCTATCTCTCCCAGACAACTTTGACAACAATTTCAAGCAAGTTATATATGATCTTGGAAAATACATGAGGTAAGTAGTGATATTTGTTCAATTCGTTGTATATTTTTGTTAAATCTCGTTAATATATTTGTGCCTTGATTCACTTGTAGATGGTTGTCATCTAAAAAAATTCATAAAGAAGATATAAATTATTGGAAGAGAAGAATTCCTCATCTAATGTGTGAAATGAAAAAGTGTCTACCCTTGACATTTTTCAATGCATAAGAACACTACCTCATACACCAGGTTGAGGAGATTGAATTGTGTGGACCTATACACACAAGGTTAATGTGGATGGTTGAGAGGCACTTGAAATTTTTGAAGGCTTTGGTTAGACAAAGAACACATCCCAAGGGTTCTATGGTGGAGGGATACATGGTATACTAGACCATGGTGTACATTACTAAATATCTTCCTAATTTTGCAGCAAAGATCCATGTAGATCGCATTTGGGATCCCAAATCCATTAACAAATTTGAAGGGGAGTACCTGATGGGGAAAGGTAGATTGAGGAAAGTGATAGGTAATTATAAGATGGTCATGGAGATTAATTAGAATACATTTTACATTTGGTTTTTATGTATATTGTGCTTATTTAATTATTAATCTTCAATATTCATCAATTATAAATTAAGGTCATATATCGTGGTAATTAACTAGTTATACATTGTTTGTGAATTTCATTTTTTTTTAATACAGCTGGTCGAGAGTGGGATGCACTACATTTGTATGTCGTAAACAATCTTGATTGGATGATGGTATGGATTGAACAATGTCAACAATCTGGTCGTGCATTAACATGAGAAGGTGTGGCTTTATTAGTTTAAGAAGCTCATTGTAATGGAGATTTCAATGTTACACCAAGGGAAATTGATTTAGCATATGGTTTAAGAGATAAAAAAGTATGTATAAATATATTAATCACCCATATTATTTAATTATTTTCACTTATATTGATGTATATATATGTTGAGATTTTTTTCTTTGCATACATTTGGCCAAGAATAAATATGTTTATCAACTGACAATATTGCAATAAGTTTTACATGTTTGACATATTGTAAGTGAAACACCACAAGGCTATGTGGTGCAATGGTCATAAATTTCAAATCAAAAAGTTGGATGACACGAAGAAAACTTGTGATTGTGGGATAACTATAGTCTTCCAGGTGACTAATGTTTCATCTAGAAGGGACATACATCCAAAAGTCTCAAAAAATCAATACCATGGGATTTTGGATGATATACTTGAGTGTGACTTTAAGTTCTTCAAATTAGTTTTATTTGTCATCCTATGGTACAGGCTACGATTGAATGAAAATGATCCTGAGAGAACTGTTATTGAACATGATAATGGATTTACCATGGTTAATAAAAGGTATTTTGAGCGAGCTAGAAATGAGCCCTATGTTCTTCCAAGCCAATGTGAGAAGGTATTTTACTCAGAGGTTCTAGGTAAAGTGGGTTGGTCATATGTTGTTAGACATGATCCAAGAGGAAAGATGATAAAGTATAATGTGGTGGAAGAAGAAGATACTAAAGAAATAGAAGATAATGTAGATGATGATCAGGATCAATAGTTAGTTGATGATGTTCTTGACGAAGATGTTGAAGAGGAGGAACTAGATCATGATGATTTAGGAGGTAATGTTCATGAAGATGACATCTATGTGGATGATGGCATTATCGAAACTGATATCAATGACGATGATGATGATATGACCAATCCTTACAATGTTGAATCTGGATCGGATGATACAAACAAAGAGTTGGATGAAGAAGAAGATCAATGACATTGAAATGTATGAGTTATGTGATTGTATTATCTATTTGATATTAATTTCTTGATAGAATTATATTTGACTTATGTGTTTACATAATTAATTTTTGATGTTTTCAATTTTCAGTATATTTGAATTATATTACAATATGTTCAGTTAACAGATGTAAAAAATAAAATGGATAAACGAAAAGATGAAAGCATGAGATCACTATCTTGTTAGGTGTATGGAGTCTAATGAAGATGTATAAAAGTGTAATCTATGATGGAAATAATTCAAAGTGTTTGGCACATAGATGTAGTTTATAACTTTTATAAATGTGCAAGTAAATGACTAACAAACTCTACTTGAGATAGAATGACAATCCTAGTTATGTGGTTCTTCTTATTGATCTAATTAATACTCTTCAATTACTTTGATTGAGTAGAAGGGTTTAATATTTACATGAAAGAACCAAATAATCACATCACACAAATACAACAAATGTGTATCGGTAAAATGAATATATATATGCTTGATATATCAATTTAAACAATAGAAAAACATAAAAATGGAGACAACCATATAACTGTATAATTCCTCAAACAACTGATACCAAGATTAAGCCAGAAGCTCAGACATCTTCATTAAATTCATCAAAATTCATACATGCATCTGAGTCTTTGAAAGGAAAGTTTCATTGAAAACTATCTACTATATCTTTCTCCTATCTGCCTATATCTATTTTACATTATGAAATAGATATAAATATATCAAAATTGTGAAAGGGCGCGTCCTTTGAGAAATGTATTTTTCATAACAACAATAAAAAACTAGAAATTATGCTCTATTAAGCCATAAATAGATGTTTGATAGATAATCTCGGTAAGCTGGCAACTTGTGTGTATCAGCATCCTCTAGTGTATTCCTTATGGCTATCTCCTTTTTGAACATCTTCTCATTCTGTTCACATGCCCTATCCATTGTTAGATCATTTCCTATGGTTGTCTCCATAATTTTTTCCATCATTGTCTCGCATTCCTTCATCCATCTTGTGGTAATAGACACTGTTTTAGTTATCTTCGGTTAAGTACTTGTCCACCCATCTCTGATACTCTTCATCCGTCAGCCAGCCAAATTTCATCACCTCATTCACCTTAGTATTGTAAGATGTGTACTTCACTACAACCTGATTGGCTTCCCTTTCAAAAAAATCTAAGAATGTCTTGGTGTTAATTATCTTATCCATACTATTTACCATCAAATCATAGTTTGAATCATCACAAATCGATTTGATTTGTGCATTGATAACTTCTTCTGCCCCATCCTGCCACTATTGCAATGTCTTAACATTTCTTTGTGCATCAACAATGTCTGGAAAAAATGGATCATTCCAGTCATCAAAGCTCTTTATCAGCTCCCTAATTCTTCTATTGAAATCATCAGGTAGGGTCTGGAATCCATTCAATGATTTTACAAAGATTTGAGTAGGCTTCAATGACTAGGGCCTATTGTCTACATCAAACCTAGAAGCTTTGTACATAATATCTAGATCATTGGACCTAGGGATCCATTTCTCAACCAAAGGAAAAACTATTTCGTGATCCCTATTGATATTTTTTATTCCATCCAAGAATAAAGAATACAAAGAATGTAAAGATGGTACTAATTTACCATGAACCTTTTCATTAAGATGCCTCAAAACTGTGTCAACCACCTCACTTTGTTTGGAAATTGCATCATCCTTACTTTCCTTTAACGCAACCTGCAATTCTTTGATCCTATTCAATATTTCCTTCTTGGTGGGATCCACAGAATATTCAACTTCTTCAAAAGGCCCTGGTGTAAGACTGAGAGTAGGTGCTTGGATGGGGGACCCTGGAGTTGAAACAATTGGTGTAGTAGGGGGACCGATCCTGCAATAGAAGGCAATGCTTTGATACTAGGAGAACTGGAGGATTCTCCCACCTACCCATATGTCAACCTATATACTTCAGATTGTAGCTCAACATTCCTTTTTTGCATCCTACAATATTCTACCATTGTCATATTGTATTTCTCCATCAGAATCTTCTTTTCAACCTCTTCTCTCTCAGCTATCTTTTGGGCCAATTTGGCCACATTTACTATCAGGCTTGTAGCTTCTGTTGTTGAAGTTTCAAAATCTCTCTTGATGATTAGCCCTCCCCTTAGGTGTGGGCTAATATCAGTCACATTTGGCTTTCTTCCATGGGGTGCCAATGCCCATATGGCCAGAGTTTCATACTCCTCACTGAAGGCATAGTTCTACAAAGTTTCCTTAACCTCTTCTTCACTATTTTGTATAGGGTGATTGGACTGTAAGATAGCATTGAATGCAACTACATTAGCTATGTCCTATTCAAGTAAAAGTAAGACACCAGCATGAGTCACAATTCTTCTTCCCTCCTCAATAGTGATTCCTTTGAATTATTCCATTAATTCAGCCTTGACCTCATCATCATTCTCCTACTCAGACCTATCAGGTCTCGATTCTCTCCTACTCTTGCATTTTTTCTGGTACTCTTCTAATTTCATCCTCCAAACTAGTTGCAAGAATACAAGAGTCTTTACAAATTCATCATCATCCAAGAATGCCTTGTAGGCCTCCATCCTGACATCTTGTACACATTGCCCCTTTACATCCATGTCAAAAAGCACCAATTGTCTTGATCTAGGAGGGGAATGGATACCAACCTACATGTCTTGATCGGTCACAATTATCTCATCCATCAGAGTTTCCTATGTTTCATCAACTCTCTGCCTCTTAGGGATTGGCTTTGATGGTAACACTATAGGATCACCTCTTGGTGGTGAATCTAGATCTACAATCCTTATCCCTCTGAGTGGTCTGATCCTTGGACCTATCTGTGATGATTCTTGTATGACTTGTTTTCCCTTCTTATCCCCTTCATCCTAATCACTGCTCACATTCCTCTTTCTCTTGTATAGAGGCCTATCAATTGGTGGCTAATAAGTTGGCCTTGTTTCTTCAGGCCTCACATCCGATCTTTCTATACCAAAATATAATTCCAAACTGACCCTCTTGGTCATCAAGGTGCCCATGATACTTTTGAAATTATCTATTAAGAATTCTATTCTCTTGTGAAATGGAGTGAACTCCATTAATGGATCATATTTTGGATCCATTTTATGTATTATAGCCAACAAATTTTCATATGCAATCCATTTTTCTTTATTCAACTCCTACCTATTCAAATCAAACTCATTTCTAATTAGGTCCTCAGGAAAGTTGAATTCATGTGAAAATTTTCCACCTTTTATTTGTTGTCTGAACAATGTAAAGAATCCCTCAAGGTCATGATGTCTCCTAGGACCATTCCTCAAATTGAAGTCATCAAAAAATATTTCGAAGTGGACCCATCCTCCCTTGGAACAAACAAAATCAGAAACAACAGTGTAGTCAAGGAACAAAGTCCCTTTTCCTTTATTTTTTAGGTTGTCCTCATGAATACAACTAGTTGCCACATAACTTTGACAAACCCCATCCTTGATAATACATTAAAGGAGAGGATATGAGGGGTTCCCTAGAAACCATACACCCTGAAGATAGTTCTTATAGGGTACAAGATGATATCACCCCAATTGTGACACACTTTTAAATTGGGCTTCCTCACCTTTGGTTGGAGGAATTCATGCAAATATTTAGGGAATCTTGGCACATTTACCACCAACTGAGCCTTGAGTCTAGAGACAAAGAAATTATCAAATGGCATAAATCTGGCACATCCCCTATTCTAAGACAAATATGCACTCCACACCTGTACTGGTAACCTTTCTCTATTCACCTCTTGCCTCAAATCCACTTTTTTTTTAGAAGAAAACAACATTCTTGTATAGGAACATATGCATCAACAAGGAGTACCAGAAAAAAGGAGTGCCAATATCCCCTAGATGTAGCTTCATCAAACCCTCATGCATCTTCTCTGATAGGAATGATGCAAAGTCATATACCATAGAGAATTTGGGATGTTGAATCTGGGCTCCCATAAACATGTATGAAACTGGCATCATAGTATTAGGGTTGAACCCTAAAATCTAGCACAATGAATAAAATGTTGCTAGGAAGTGACTTGCAAAAAAACTCAACCTAAAAGGCTCCTGGTCATTTGGGCTGATCAGAATTTTTGAACTGCCTGCCCTGGCCAGGTGAGGAGGAAGTAACTTCGATCTAAAAAGAGGCTTTAACCTTTTGTACTCCTCCTTCATCTCCTCAAAATATATTTGGACTAAGAAAGGGCTATACTCAGTCAAATCAAAAATCTATCGAATATCATCTACATGTATGCTTAGCAGAATTCCAGCATCATTATCCCTTATGACCCTTGTCACAAGATCATACCGTGTTGCCATTGCTCTAGGCAAGTCAACATCAGGGAACACATTCGGCACTATTAGTTTCTACATTTTGTATCTCCAAACATTAGATAAGAGGTGAGGTAAGCTTCACTATCCATACCATAGCCTAAAAATTTCAAGACCAGTCATAGGAATCCTGGCATCTGCAATGTTATAATTTCTGCACAGTAGACCTTCACCTAGGTTCTTTCCATTCATTAAAACCAAACCACTCTTCCTGTCATTTGTTGAGAATGGGAGTTGATCTAGGAAGTCATCATACAAATTCCTCTTCAAATAATCAACATGGCCAAAGTGTTGCTTCGGTGGTGCCATCTTAAACAACTAGGGCTTCTTTTAAAAAATCAAATCCTCGAAGAAACTAGAGGTACCTAGAACACAAAAATACAACACAACTGTGCAATTCCAATAATTAAAATGAACCAGTAACCCTACAACAATAATTAACAAAACCCCTTCACCAGCATAATAGAACCCTTCACAAAGACATAGTCAAATTAACCTAGTAGTTTAGAAAATAACTCACGGGATTTCGTGCCTTGCAGAGAACCAACCTTGATGGTGATCGCTCAAATTTTTTTATCTCTGGCTTTGAACTGCTTGGAAAATACTTGAATGATTTTTTGATGAAGATGGAAAAAGAGTTTATACTTTATGTCGATTGAATTGAGCCAGTAGATGTCTCGTCCACCATTAAAGCTCATTTACATGCTTTGCCAACGGCTCCAATCGTATTTGATGTGAATTTAAACTTCAATCGTCGATTTTTATTTTTGTCAAATCATCGAATGACCAAATTCAAAAGGGTTGGCGAAATCTCCATATCAACATTGAGGGCCCACCACAGAAGGCAGCACCAAAGTAATACATGTGGTTCCCACCGGTGCTATCACGATCACTAAACATCTTGCATCTTTGGATCATGCAATGGCAGGCAAACATTGATTCCTACCATCGGAGATCCTATTCACTCACAGCAGACAGTAGCACCAAACATAACCATCGATCTCAATCATATGCATCTCGCAACTATTTTAGTAACCCACTTTATAACATATTTAAGTCTGACAAAAATATTAAATGCTTTATTAATCCCTTTTCGGCATCGACAACTTTGGACACATGGCGCTCGCCTATGATATCGCAATCACCAAACAACCAATGGTGATGTCAACATGAGATCACGGGGAGTGGTCAAGATCAATCGTAGGAAGATCGACAGTAATTAAAAACATAGCAATCAACAACACCAAACATAACCGTCGAGCAACTTTTTACCAAGATTATAACATCACCGTCGATCTCGAGCACCTATATCTCACAGTTGTTTTAGTAACCCACTTTATAATGTATTTAAATCTAACACAAATATTAAATTATTTATTAATCCCTTTTCAGCATCGACAACTTTCAATATGTGGCACTCACCTGTGATGTCGCAATCACCAAACAACCAGCGGTGATGTCATTGTGAGATCACGGGGAGCGCTCACGATCAATCATAGGAAGATCAATGGTCATTAAAAACACCCCTTGTAAAATAAAACAACTATTATAAGAGAGAAGGGGACATCACCTAGGACAATGAAAAATGATGGCTCAAAGTTGTTCTTAAAGCACGGAGCACGAACCGACCTAGACTTAAGAAATAATAAAGTCAGGTGAAATAACCTTTTTGCATGTGCAGATTGCATGGCCATTAGATGAAGTGATTTCAATCTTGACCATTACTCACAGACCTCACAAGGTTTATGCTAACATCACAAATATGGTGTGAGGCATGCGAGATGCTTCCATTTGTCACATTTGATTGTGGGGAACAGTTTTTCTCGTTGATTGATGATGAAGGCTGATGCCGATAGCTATTTTTGTATCAATGCATCATGGTCGTTCCTTGCTGACCTCACGCAATTAAAATTGCAGTTTTAATAATGCTACGAGGTGTGCGATTTGGTGACACATGGACTCCAATGCTAGTGGGGCCCATTTTCATGCTGATGTGGTGCTCAGTAGGTGAATATCCTGTCTGTTTGGTGACTAGAGGGAGAACGTGACATTTTCAAACTATTTTGACTAAAGCTCTATCATTCTCTTGGCCAACGTTGCGATTGATCAATGACTCGTATTTAAAAATAAATTGGTATTGTACTATAGTTGTTTTATCTCATGCGAGTGAATAGTAGTGGCTGAGTTTGACTCTCCCTGCATAATTAAATGCTAAATTTTTTGAATTACTATTTTCGTGATGTATCTCTACATTAAGGAAGAATTTCTTGGTATCAAGTGAAGCAAGGTGTGGTTACGATTTCTCAATTTTGCTGCCCTAGATGTTCTACGATTGAAACCATAAGTAGCACGTACGCCATTTCTTGTAAATTAAGAATATTTTATAGTTTTTTGTTGGGAAATTCATGATTGTTTCCTAGTTTTGTTCTTGAAGAATTGATTGAATAGATTCTCTTTTAGAGCTTGTCTATATAATTGCTAGGGATTTTTGAATATTGAAGAATTTTCTATAAAGGCCAAAGGAGAAAATTGTAATTATTTTCTATCTGAAAATAAGAAAACCCTAGTTGGAATTATCATTAGTCTAGTATAAATGGCACCCAAGGCCTAAAGTTTTGGTTCTGAAACCACTACTAGT
Source organism: Sequoiadendron giganteum (assembly GCA_007115665.2). NCBI lineage: Eukaryota > Viridiplantae > Streptophyta > Pinopsida > Cupressales > Cupressaceae > Sequoiadendron > Sequoiadendron giganteum. The sequence goes on from CM021100.1 coordinate 26,175,817, forward strand.
TCTTTATCCCAAGATATTATTGATTTGTTATGACCCTCTACTAGCAAAAAGCAGGAGGGAAAGGTTTTGTTCTATGGGCCTTGAATTTTGGAAGGATTGATAGAAAAGCAATGTGCAATTCAAGATGTCAAGTTGCCATGCACCAGGTGGCAATTGTTCTCCAATTGGTTTGGGAACAGGAATTGTCGGTTCCTTTGTGTAACCCCTAGAGGTTAGACCTGGGTAAATTGGTGGTTCCTAATGTTTATATGGATGTAGATATTTTAAAGGACATTGATGCTAGATATGACCCTGTGGCCCAAATTATCAGAACACATGTTGGTGTGCAGATGATTAAGATAACCAAAGAAGAAATTGCAGAGATTTTTGAATTGCACGAATGGAGTAAGGATGTGATTCTTGTCGACTTGGAGGTTTTCAAACAAGAATATAGAAATACTAGGGGTTTGTTCAAAACATCCTTTTTAATACCTCATTTGGTAGTCTCAGGAAGAGGAAAAAATTAGAAGAAGGTAGTAATTGGCAGGAATGAGCCTGAACCTTTTCCTATGGACTATTTCTTCAATTATTTCAAGAAGACTGTTTGGCTTTATGCCAACTTTTGGGGAGTCAGCTTAAAGAAAACCTTGCCTACCGATATTATGTATATGGCAGTAAATCTCCATCACCCAAGTTATAATGTAATATATGATTTTGTCATTTATTTGGCAGAGAAGATGCACACGGGTTTGGTAGCCCTAAAGGAGGGGAAGAATTGGGTTGGATTCAGATGGTATTCCTTGTGAATCCAATTTTTTTTGTATAGGGGTCAGGCTGTGTTCGAAAAAAAAATAGAATTAAAGAAGGAAGGAAACATTGAAATGCTTGTCCAATATTGGACTAGGATTCTTGACATGCATGATCATAAGTTTGATTATGTGACTTTCCATTATTTCTTTAGATCTAAATTAAGGGAGGCTCTAGTTCGTGAGCCCCCAAGGATCCAAAAAGAAATTCATGACTTCTTGAGGCCAATGGAGAGAAGGCCTGAATTAAACATAATGCACAATTGGGGAGACATTATCCCCTATCATAATACCACAGTTTTCAAGGTTTTTGGCACTAATGTCAATCCAAATCTTCTGCCAAGGGAGGTGCCCCTTAGAATTGGATTTTTGGAAATCATGAGGCAATTGGGGGACGCTGAGGAACTTTACTTTCTAGTTGAACAAAAGAAAGGTTCTTTCTTCCTTGAATATACAAAAAAAATTGATTTTTTTTATGGCAAAGGGAGGATGGAAGGAGTTGCATCAATTACTTGGGCTTTATAGGCTAAGGATTGTGTGCCCTAGGAATCATGATCTTGAGGGTTTTATCTCTCAAATGAAGGAAAAAAATCAAATAAGAGCTTTTGTCCAGAACTTCTACTTTTCTAAGGACACCATCAGGAATATCTTTTATTTGGAATTACAAGATGAGAGAAGGCAGTATACATTGCCTACTCTAAAATGGTTAAAATTAAGCAGGAGAAAATACCTGATTTCAATCCCATACCTAATGCTAAAGATGATTTTAGGAGGGAAAAGTATGCTATTGATAATTTTGAGAGCTTGGTTGGGGTTTTGAAAGATGAAAGGGTTGTGGAAGAAAGGGGAAAATCACAAACCATCGAGGAGTACCCTGAGGTAAAGGAAGAGGAGAGGCCTACTTATCAACCCCAAAATAAGATAAGGGTTTTTTCTAGAAGAAAGGGAAGTAGGGCTGAAGATGTTGCTAAAAATATTGCACCATCTTCTTCAAGGCAATCAGTACCAAATGTTGTTGATTTGGATTCTCCTCCAAGTTTTTTAGAACAGGCTTTTCCACCATCACCAAAGAGGCAGAGGGTTGAAAGAGTAAATATTGTTGATTGTAATGGTGATGAGGATGATGAAATTATTGTCACTCCAGATGAAATGCATCTTGAGATGCCATTGGAACCAGTTGCCATTATAATAGATTCAGGTATAGTTTCTTTGAGGTTAGGAAAATATGAAATCAAAGGAATAGCAAGCAATGATGACTTGAGAATAGAAGCTTGCAGAGAGTTCATGATAGATGACTCTTTTATTCAAACCGGTGCTTTTAAAGATTTTGTGTGGAGAGCACATTATACTTTATATGTTGAGAAGGTGGCACATGAGACAAGTCAGCATCTAGCGCTCCCAAAGAAGGTAATTCAAGCTAAGGTCGGGGAACAAATGAGAAATAAATTCAAAGCAATAACACCAGAGTAGGGTCGGGAATTGGTACAAAAAATTGGAGTATTGCTACTTCCTAAATGGGATATAGCTGATGTTGTGGTGTTTGACACAATAAGAAGGGATAATAAGCCACTTCTTTCTACTAAAGAGGAGACTACATTAGCACTCAAGGGATCCGCCTTTAGTGAGGAATGAGATGCATTGGCAATCTGGTCCCTACCCATTGGCTCAAAAAATCCAATTGTTGCAAAACCTTCTGACTTCAGTGGTCACTTGGTTGTGAGGAGAGTTGCTGACACCCCAACATTGGAAGCTGCTGATATGGTCTTGAATGTTGTCAAATTCACTAGAGAAACTATTGAAGATTTGACCAAGGACCGGGATACTCTAAGAGGCCAATATAATGACATTATTATTGAATATAATAAGAGTCAACAAAAGGTGCAGAGTTAGAAACTGAATTGGATTTTTTGAGGCAAGAAATGGATACCATGAGATCTCAAAAGTAAGCCAATTCTAGCCACATTGTTCCCAACCTACCAGTAGAGCAGTCTCAACCTCCTGCACAATCATAGTCTTTGTCTATTGTTCCATATAATATGGGACAAGTGCCTATCGCTATTGAGAGGGCTAGTAGCCGGGGAGGGCGAATTTCTAGGGAGAAACTTATTCATTAGGTTGAAGAATATAAGGAGATGGTAGAGCAAACCTGGGATATAGCAGGGAGAAACAATGCAGTGGTAGTGGACACTATTTTGAAACATTTTAACAGAAGGGTCCAGAGTAAGGTAAACAATTTTCATGCAAATTATGTCCTAATGTTCCAAGCACTAAATTTTTTTCCAAGGGATAAAGAATTGGCCATCCCATTTCTAAAAAAATGGAGCCCTAGAATGGAGAAGTTGAAATTCATGGCAATAGGGGCAAAACAACATGGTGATAAATATCCTACTTTTATTGCAACATATCAATTGGTCAAGGGAATTTTTGAGCAGAAGTTTCAGGGATTTTCTGCCCCAATGGAATCCAAGATTAAATTGTTGAAAAATGTGTATGATGGAAAGGACCTGACCCCATTGCCTCATATTTTACATAGTCGAGATGAAGTCAAACCCCTACAGGTTTGGAAGGAGCAAATGAACAATATAATGATGTCTCAAACACATGAGATATGCAAAAATGCTGACATCCACATGCTAGAGAATACATTGCAAAAGTTGTCTTTCGTTATAACTTTGTTAGAGAACTTTGATAAAAAGGCCACATTGATACTGATAAAGTGCTCCTTATCGAAACAAGTTTGATCAGGTTGTCACTTTCCAGTGGCCTTCTGAGGAGGAGTTTGAATTATGGAAAAAGGTGTTCACTGATGAACTCGAATTATGAGTGTTTTAGTCGAGAATTGCAATTTGGTCATGCATAATATAGGTCTAGCCTTAGATATTATATTCTAAAATTACATTCTCCTTTTGACTCCAATTACAGGGTGCTGAGGTGGAGTTAATACTATAACGACTAAGCGTGCCTCGATGTATGGGGAGTGGCCTTTTGAGTGATGTTTTCTTTCCTCCTTATCAACTAATGATGATCTTTGTCTTATATGTTCCACTCGGAATTAGGAGTTAGGGGTCCAATTATAGATGGACATGTGTACTCTCTGACTTGAAGCTTTTTGGCTCTCTTTTTTTATAAAAGGGATTTATGGGCCGAGAAAGTCGTCAGTTGAAATATCCAAAATGTGAGAAATAAGAGTATAGTAATATAGAGAGTTTTAATTGTAAGTCCAGGTTTTAAAAAGTTTTGAGTCAGATTGGAGAACTTTGTTAATCATGGGATTTTTGAGCATGTTTTTATGAAACTCTTCAATATTTGGAGTTTATTTTCTCTCCTATTATGTTATGTTACATGGATTATTAATGAAATATCAATCAAAGATGATTCTCATTTGTTCTTTATTGTGAATTATGTTTAACTACAACTCTGGTTCAAAGGATCAGTTAAATGCTTCAGTTAACCAATAAATTCATGCAATATAACAAATAGGATTCATAAAGGAGTAATAAAATCAAGTACAAATATATGGGTTGTAATGCAATTCATAATAGATCATAAGTGTTCAAAATGAAATTTACATTTTTCTTTTTTGACTCTGTGCGCTGGATATGGCACTGGAATTTTGATTCCATTTTATTCTTGTATTTTTTGTGTTATGGCATCAGGATATTTTACTCAAACATTTCCTATCAATTTACTTTATGTGAAGTTTGTGATTCCCTATTAAATGCACATGATTATTTTTTAAGGAATAGCCAATTTCTTGAAGGATTTCATCCTTTAACATTAATTGGGGATCTATCTGTTGCTTACCTGTGTGCAAATTAATTGTTTAAATGTTGTATGTTAAGAGAACATGTTAGGGAATACCCTCCTAGATTTTACAGATTCTGAAGTGTAGGATAATTAGCCTTATTTCTATTCTCGTTAAGTTGGCCATACTGTTCCTAGTCTTTTATTATTGAATGTGGCAAGTTCATAGGAGCTTCTAGGAAACACGTGTGGGTTGCAATAAAAAATGCCAATAGGTTCAATTCACAACATGATCTATTGAGTAATTACAAAGTATTCATAATTTGAAATTCTAGATTTTGACAACATGATCTATTGACAAGTAAGAAGTGTTTTTCACATGGTGTCAAATTTTGATATTGTTATCAAGATTCAATTATGTAGTTTTACAATTCAAAATCATTGACCCATGTTTCATGAGTAGTGTTTCACAAGAACCCATCTCTCATGATAATGAATGGTCCACTTAGCACTCATTGCATCTAAATGATTCTCAAAGTGATGAAGCACTAGGCCTTCCTAGGAAGTCACCCATCCCAATATTACATTATCCATGATTTTATTAATAAATGATCATTTTCGATTTTGAAAAACTTGACACACAAATGACAATTTGACAATGAGCTTAATGTATCACAATTAAGTTTCAAATTGAGCAACACAATAGAATCTAAAACAAATTGAGAGATTGTTATGAGGGTAGTGATGCAACTTTTCTAATTAGAGTGTATTCCATGAGATTACAATTCTTTGAAATATTTTGTCAAATAGCTCACAAGATTTGTCTATCCTCCCACATTTTACATAGATTTGAAAATGGAGTCTACAACCACAACATTTAAGAAAATTCATCTTCATATTATGCTTTGATGGATGTGGACCTTGTTCCAAATCTCACATATTAAGGAAATCGACAAGGATTTTGGTGAAGGTTGTGAAATTTGTCTATGCATCTACCAATTGCATTTGATTGAAAGTTTCTAAAACCTTTTAAGAAAATACATTATGTATATTCTACAATCATTATAGTCCACAATTTCACATTTATTTTGGTTTTGTATCTACCAATTCTATTTGCTTGAATTTTCCTACCGAATTTTCAATGTAGATCCATTTTGTGTATATCTTACAATCTGTTGGTGTTTTTTCCCACATAGGATTTTAAATTCTCTAAGAGGTAGCCAACCTCCATTATAAAGATCTTCAAAGGCAAGTGGCCAACTAATAAGAGTCAGGCAAATACTGACATCTCCTACAGTTTTGGCTTTGTGAAACCAAGGTGGGTAAACCCAAGTGTGTTCATAAGAATGTTTCATGATTGGTAAGAAAAATTCTTCTTATAGATGCAGTCCCAACTAACACTAACAAACAATCATTACCCTGGTTGTGGAAAAACCAAAGAATAATAATAGATATCCCAAAGAAAGGAGACTAAAAATTATCATAAGATCTATATCCCAAAAAGAGATAGCAATTGATATTTGTTAAAATGTTCGGGTATTGAATCACTGTGCTTAGAGTCATGGTCCTATACCTGAATGGAATTTACCAATACCATCCAGTGCCTCATCCATTGGGTGGGATTCATATAAAACGTAATTTAGATGAAAATGAACTTATCAGCATAGTGCTTTGCTACCATGAGATTTTCCAGTATATTAAAATAATACTCCTTAGTGAATCCTGAGCATATAACCATAAACATGCAATTTGTGTTCAAGCATTTGATTAAATCATTAAGTTAAAGCAAGAGAACAAATTACACTTTCAACTACACCATTGAAACTGAATGAAAAAACCCTTGATAAATCCATTCATAATCCGTGGCCCATACACAGGAGAGAAAAATGTCTTAATTTTTTTAGATTTCTTTTGATATCAGTAATTACAAAAGAATAGTATGCTTATTTCATAGTATTCCCAACCCAACATGATTTCCTACATAATACCTTCAAAATCTTGCATTACCACTAACTATACCTATTCTAAGCCTTCGGACCCAAAAAAAAACCCTTAACAATGATCCATCAAATCTCCTTTATAGGACAAGAGAGAAACAAAGCAATAGGCTACATTGTTCATTCCAAAATTGAATTTCATCTACAATGAAATTCAAATTGACATTCCTCATCATTAGAAAAAACCATAATCAGTTCGAGGAATCAAAATAGTTATACCATTGTAACCAACCGGAGCTATAGACAAAAGAGTGTGGCAAGAATGTGTATGTCCACATCAACACACCACCCAAAAGTAACACACTCAATAACTGCAACTACTTGCAAGACACACAGCCTCGGTAGAGGTGACTGCTCCTGGTCCTCGCTTTAGTAAGAAGTGGAACCATCTTCCTTCTATCCACTTTGACACATGATCTAGTAGCATGGCATGATGCCATCACAGTTATTGGGGCAACTGAGAGCGGCTCTTCATTGACCTCCAATAGCTCAATCATGGACGCCATGTAATATTGGTAGTCTGAGTCATTTTTTGACCCATCACCATCAGAACTAGAAGACAACACCAGTGGGGACTTGGAGGTCCCCATCCCTTTATAAGAATCATGGACAACCTCTAGCTTGTTAAGGACAGGTTGTACCCCATTAGGCTACAAATTTCTCACCCCGAGTCTGGTACTTCTATGCACAGCTGAATGGTCCATTGCAAAGAAAACCTCACAAAATACATGAGAGACTCAAACACTTGCAAACAAGACAACTCAAAATGTGATGATAATACTAGAGAACACAATGAGAATTTATAGAATTAATTGGTGCGAGAATATTAATTTCTCGAATGCAACATGAGCATTCGAGAATTTTAGTGGCTGATGTAGCCACCCCAAATTATTCATGGCTTGTGAAGGCATGGCGTACAACCCATCATTGCATTTATCTGGAGAACACTATTCGCACATAGGAAAATCAGGCAAGGATCCATTGGAAAAACTCATTCCATTAATGGGAACAACTTGCAGAGAGCAAGAACTCCCAACGTGGATGAACAGGAACCCAAAAAAATTGAACCATTAATGCGGATCTAACATGGCAAGTCGGATGAGTCAGATTAAGTCAAAAATTGTTTGAAAATCCACATCAGTGCCCTGGGAGAACCGTGCCCAATCACAACCCAATAAAACAAGAGGTTTCAGCTTGACATCGAGTCCCACCTAGCCCCGTCACTTCAAGAACTAGGCGACGTGTCACCCCTTCGCAGACCTCGCAGTACCCTCAGGGGCCTTTAATCTGATTGTGCGAGATCCGCAAGGAAGGATTATGATTGATCTCCCTCATTAATACCCCACGGGTAGAAAACACCCACCTTAAACCCCAAAACCCTAGCCTCCATCCATGTAAATTTTAATTCCCACCACAATCCTTGTACGGTCCACGTGATTTTTCTATCCTTTGTTGAAGAAACTATTACAATATATTTCTTATTTATGTACTTATTTTCTATAAATTTTTATAAAATTTTGAAATTATTAATAATATTAATTTTGGCAAGACATTAAAAGAATGTTGATTGTAAAAACTATGCATCCTAATGTGAAAATGAAAACAATGGAAGCAATGACTATAACACATAAATTTTTATGTAGTATCCAATTCAAAGAATCATTTTACCCTCTACCTTGAATTTCTTAGTATAAAAAGCTAAGGAGATGTTATAAATAAGATAATAAGTTGACTATTAGCATATACCAATTTTCATAGAGATGTAGATTGTTGAATGTTGTGGTTGTGTTGCTCATGATATGTGCCTGTCATTGATGTCAACACTATTAGCATTAATGTCTTAAAGGTTGTATATGTCAAGGATATTGATAAAATTAAAATAAATATGCTGCAGATAGTCTATGAAGTTGTGGAGATCAGAGTGGTGGAAATTTTTGTATGTTGGTATTTTGAAGTCATGTATTAAAGGGTTTGTTTCTAAGCCTATCTAGTATATCCTCTGGAATTTTTAGAGGTGTGCATCAAGATTTGAGCATGTTATGAGTTTTTATGTTCCTACAGTTATTTTGTTGCTATAGTTGGTGTTTCTGAAAGAAGAGAATATAATTCTAGTGAATTTAATTGTTGTGTATGCTCCTGAGATGTTCATTGATGTTTCTTGATCTCATACTCTATCATTGTGGTATGTCCATGTTGATTAGTGTGCTCGTGATCAAATATTTTTCCTTTGCATGTTCGAGTTTTCATGTTCTTGGTTGACATGATGGCGGTAGCGTGTTGTAGATCCTTGTGGATTAATTTTTGAATGCTTGACATGTTTGAGGATGTTGATTTAGGTCTTCATTATGTTGTGACCGATTTAGGTTGGTGCGCATTGAGATTTGTTCATGAATTGGGCTTACAGTTTGAATTCATCTATTATTTATTTTTGGCCGACAGAGTTGTTAATCTACATTCATGAAGTGGATATATTAGAGTGATTGTTTTATTCATCTAGAGAGAATGTATGTGAAGTGTATGCGAGATATGTGTGAATAAATATTAGATCATTCGAATGCAGATCAGAGTATGAAGAATTATTTATGTGCCGAACTGAAACTATCATCAGGCTTTTGAAGAAGCTAATTTCTCATTTCAACCTCATCAGATGGATTTAATTTGATTATCTAATGTAAGGCAATGAGCCTTCCCTTTGAGTAGTGAGCTCTAGGTAGTGTTCCTAAATGCATGTGCATTCCTTATTCATTTCTTTTATAATTTTAACAAGGTATAAATTGTGGATTAACCTCCACCATGGTTTTTCCCCTAACAGGGTTTGTACACAAAAATCTTGGTGTTATGTGTGTTTTTGATGTGTTGTTGATTGATGCTTTCACTGTTATTTATCAGATATGAGATTAAAGGTTAATAAGGTTAAATAAGTTTCAATTTTTTAACAACTAATTCACCCCCCCTCTCAGTTGTCTATCCTTGTTTTCAGACATAGATATCTTCCATTTCAAAACACACAAAACAATATTTAGTAGATAATCAAACATCTTTCATTTGTATAGTGATTATTTTATCCCTATAGGAAACAAGTAGAGTATATAAAGAAAACTAACAAAGCCACAACTACCCCTATTATGTAGTTTGGTGTGCATTCCTTCCTCTCCTTAATATTCTCTGATTATTTTGATTAGGATTAGGGCTAGGAATAGGGCTAGGGTTAGGTTTAGGGATAGGTTTAGGGTTATTAGAGTGAATACAACTAATTGAATAAAGAAAAAATATTTAGGGTTAGGGTTAGAGTTTTGGTTGTGGTTAGGGTTATAAAGATATGATAAAGGTGAGGGTTAGGGTAAAGTTTAAGGTTTCGAGAAAAAAGGATTAGGTTATGATTAGGGTTAGAGCTAGGTTTAAGATTTGGATTATAGTTTAGGGTGTAGCATTTGTCTTTCATTTAGGGTTAAAATTAGGGTTAAGGTTAGGGTGTAAGTTAAGGTTATTGTTAGGGTTAGATTAGAATTAAGATCATGGTTTAGGGTTTAGGGTTAGGGTTGTGTTTATTTTTATGGTTACAATTAAGATCATGGTTTAGGGTTTAGGTTTAGAGTTATGTTTATGTTTAGGGTTGTGATAAAAATAATTTGGGTTATGGTTAAGATTATGATTTTGAGAAATAGTGTTAGGGTTAAAGTTATGGTCAGGGTTACATTAATGATAAAATGATGGTTTACTTTCCAAGTAAGGGTTAGGATTAGGTTTATTGTTAGGGCTAGGGTTATGGTTAGATTAGGGATATGATGTTAGGTTTCAAGAAAAGGTCTAAATTTAAGATTAAGCCATAGTTGGCTATAATGAACATGAGAAAAATGGATCTAATTTCCTTTTTTGGGAAAATAATCAACTGCAACTTAAACTTAAATTTAGACATTTTCTTGAAACTCTAACCATAACCATAAACCTAATCCCAAACCTAACCCTAATTGTAGTGTTTGAGGCTAAGCTCAAACACTATATAACCTAACCCTATATAACCTAACACATAACCTAGCACTAGAAAAAAATTCTTCTCCCAAACAATCTCCTCTACTTCTATTCACGCCTACTGGAGTTGCAACATTCAACATTGGTGCTTCGACCATTCATTCAAAGATAAGAATTCCAATTAGATAAAATGAGTTTCATTGGGGAAAGGTTGCTTGAAAAGATAGATTCCAGGCTTTGACAAGCATTCCCAAAAAATAGTAACCAGAGTTTTGGAGGTGAGTTCTGGATTGAAATTGCTAACTTTGATAACTTTACATTACAATATTTTTTATTCAATTCTATTATAGTTCCTTCTATACAAATTCATACTTATCAATTTAATTAAATATTTTATGTTTAGGCATATCTACATGATTTTAGTTGGAGACTTGGCACAATTACCTCTAGTAAATGACATGGCTCCTTATGAAAGAAAAAGGTGAGAAAAGCTACTATGGGAAGAATTTAAAATGGTCATTACATTAAGTTGTGTTTTTCAACAAGATGGACAAAATGAAGAACAACAAATATTTCATCAAATTCTAACAAACATTAACGATGTGAATCCCACAATCGACAATTGGATGTTGCTTTTGTAACTCTATAGCCCAACTATTCAATGGTTATTTCTCTAATGACTCCTTTCTCACTCTGATGGTGGACAAACATGACATTATTAAGGATATTCAATGCCTAGATATTTTCTGGAAAGCTTTAAGGTCAAATATATAGTGGCATAAAACTCAATGTTATAGGAAATAATTCTTAGCCAAGCCCAATTGGTTCAATTCCTATGGATTAAAGCGGGTTGATCATAAGGAAGTGTTCAGATTCCTAAGCATCTCTTTTACCTTTTAGGTTTCTCCTTCCTCTTTAAGGAAACATATCATTTTTAGAGCTGAGAAAATTATCATATTAAATTATGAAGCCCCTTTCTTTGGCAAGGAGATTCCATGCGTGCTCAAAAAATTTTGTTGCACACATTTCCATTACTCGTGTTGCTAAGAACCTTGCAAATCCTCATATTTTAAGATTGAAAAAATCCAAAGGTATATTTTATGGCCTCTCTTTAACCAAGGAAAATGGTTTCACAAAGTATCCTAGGAGTTTTATTATTTCCCTCATGACTATAATAGGCTTTGCTTACTTCATATTCACTACTCTAAATGGCCCCATAATAGGCTTTGCTTGCTTTATTTTCACTACTCTAAATGGTGCCATAATTTGAAATTTAATTAACATAATCTAAAACCTAACTAAACTAGGTTGTAGCTCGTCAAATTGGACAAATGAAAGGTCAATACTAGCACCAAGGAAGAGTTTGGAGGAGTGAAAACAAGGTCAATACCAGCACTGACGAAGAGTTTGGAGCTAAAACAAGGTCAATACCAGCACTGAGGACAAGGTTGAGGGGACTCAGGGAAAATCGACAACCAAGGGACAATGAGTACTATAAGTTTGGCACCCCCATTCTCTTTAACTGGCAATTTTCATGGCTAGTTTCCAAAGATCTTCTCGTAGATTGACCCCCCCATTCTCGTAAAATGGTTTAAGATACGATAGAAAAAATAAAATAGCTTAGTCTTTCACATTTTCATCAATCTACGTATTGTTAAATTTTAACAACTAAAAGTGAGAATGAATAATCTTTCCTAGGATGGTGACCAATTATGCTTCTCAACACCTAGATTAAAAACTCCTTGTCAATATCATTTCCATCACAATTAAACCTATTGCTTGAGATATAGTCATAGAGGTAAAAAAAATGGCTTTCTTGATAGTAGATACATTCTAGACAATTCAATCCTTGCATCAGAGATTGTTGAATGGGCCCAACAAACTACTCATGATGTCCTTACTATTAAGTTAAAATTTTGACAAGGCATATGATTCCATCAAATGTCCTTTCATTTATAAAAGGTTAAAAAGGATTTGTTTTCAACCCTAAATTATTATCACACATTCAAAATTACAAAATACCAGTTAATGAAGAAACTTCATTTGAAGGTGATGTCATCATGACCTTTGAATGAAGAACCTTCATTCAAAATGATGCCATGTCAAGACTTTCAAATGAAGTTATTTTTTATTTTAAATATTTCATGTCCAAAATGATTTATAAAAGGAACCTTGGCATGAAGGACCTTCAAATGAAGACCTTAATTCAAAGGTCCTTCATTAGAAGATCCTTCATATGAAGGTTCCTTTAATGCCATCCCATTATAGCTCTTATATTTTTTAGAGATATTTTTGTTTTGAAGTAGAGATTGGACCATCAAATAGTGTCACCATGACTCTACCAAGATATCCATCAAGTTTCTTGCTTTAAAAGACCCCTAAATGCAATGAACCTTGATCATACCATGATGCACACCAATCCACTAAGTTACAGTTCCAAGACACTGGGTAGATTGGTGGATGTCATTTCTATTTAGCCCTCAAACCCTTACATAGGCAAAACAAGGAAATCCCTGTAAATTTGGTAAAGACGTGCCACTCCAGTCATCCAAATTCTTTACCAGTTCCTTAATCTTCCTACTCAAATCATCAGGTAAGGTTTGAAAACCTTGCAGTGATTTTACAAAAACTTGAGTAGGCCTTAATGATGGGGGCCTATTGTCTGCATTGAATCTAGAGGCCTTATACATAACATCTAGGTCATTGGCCCTAAGGATACAGTTCTCAACTAAAGGAATAACTAATTCATGATCCCTAGTAATGTTTCGTATTGAATCTAAGAATAAATAATATAAAGAATAAACTGATGGTAATCTACCATCAACTCCCTAATTCAAATGCCTAAAAACTGTGTCTACAACTTCATTTTGCTTGGCAACTGCTCCCTTCTCACTTTCTTTTAAAGTTGTGTGTAGCTCTCTAATCTTATTAAGCATCTATTTTTTGGTGGGATCTAAAGAATACTCAACCTCCTCTTCAACTGGCTCTAATGAAGGACTAGGAGCAAGAGTCTAGATGGGGGACCCAGGAGTAGAAACAATTGGAGAAGTTGGAGGTACTGATCTTGATGTAGAAGGTATGGCCAGGGTACTAGGAGCACTAGAAGACTCCCCCACATGTCTATACTTCAACCTGTTTACCTCAGTTGGCAGCTCAACATTCCTTTGCTTCATTCTACTATACTCTCCAATAATGGTGTTATACTTCTCCATCAAACTTTTCTTCTCAGCTTCTTCTCTTTTAGCTATCTTATGGGCCAATTTGGCTGCATTTACAGTTAATTTCATAGCTTCTATAGTTGAATTTTTAGAATCTCTTCTGATTATTAACCCTCCCCTTAGGTTTGGGCTAATATCAGTAACATAGGGCATGGGCCAACCTAAAATTAGGAAGTAATAAAGTTAGAAAAAATATTTATCTCAATTTATAAAAAGGGGTCCAACCTAGATGAAACAATGAGACATAAGTCATTTTAATACCCACTCCAAAAAGGTAATGACTAAATATATCTCACCCAAGGTTTTACATGGAACATTAGGATTTTTATGAAAGTCAAGGTAAAACCCAACCTTAGGTTCCTCCCAAACAATGTAACAAGCCAATAAAAGGGAAAAACATAAATGGAATTCAAAGAACAAGATTTGAAACTCCATAAAATCCACCATAATGCACACCAATCCACCAAGTTACAGTTCCAAGAAAGTGGGTGGATTGGTGGATGTCATTTCTATTTATCCCTCAAACCCTTACACAGGCACAATAGGGCAGCCCCTGTATTTGATTGTTTAATCCCACAAAATAGTGATTGAGAACTTCAAAAAAAATGCAAATGAAAGGGAACACATATATTTATCTACACCAATGATCTCAGAGAATTTCAGGCTTGTATGGATCCATACAACAGAAAAGAACTTCAAATTTTTTTTAAAAACACAGAAAATTGCTTCAAGAATGTGGTATCTAATATGAAATTTTGATGTCAACTCCTCCAAAAATTGCAATGGGATGGGAATACAATATGATATAATTGGGATAAAAAATTCATCGTTTGAAGCATCAAACCAATATGCAAAGATGAAAGAAAGTGCTAACCCCTTAAACTGAAAAAGTTTCTTTTAACTTTAAGTTTGTTGGGTTAAGTTATCAAATCCTACCATCATACATAATCAAAATGTTGTTGTTTCAAATGACTATGAGCACTAAATTTCACTATTTGAAGATGTTGAAACCTTGTCATAGAGAATTACAACATTGATGCGACCACTCATCCTACCTTAAAACATACCAAAAGTCTCCTAGCAATTAGACATAGCAAGATTTAAGATGACTCAAACATTTTTTATTGCCAAAGTATAAACTTATGATGAATTTACCCAGCCTAGTACATACTCCCTCCCCATTAACCACTTAGACATATGGAAGTTAAATGTAAATTTTCTGTTATTTTTAGTCATGTAGGTGTCCAATAAACCACTTGGTGGTGTTTCCCTTCCAGTTTATTTACTTGAATGAAGAGAAACAGTCCTTTGATTACAATTAGAGAATACATTTAACGCCTTGGTTGTGTAACTGGTGGACCATAGTCACATTTAACACTTGTTACAAAGTTTGGGAGTTAAAACATTAAGTAGATTTGATTTGTGATGGACACATTTGGAGGGTAGTAACAATAACTTGCAATCTATCAAGACTTTATTACCTTATAACCTATCAAATTCTAGTGATGAAATGATAGATTAATCATAATATCACCTTGGGATCACATTACCATGAAAGAACTTCATCCAACATCCTTATGAGTGTAGGTACCACCAAATATGTATTTTTTGGATTTGTCTTCCTCGAGTGAGACAAATTCAGGAAGAGAAGAGGAAAGCGAGACATGTAATAGGTCTAAAAGAGGGAGATCAACTAGAGGTCAAAATATTAGAAGAAAATTTCGTAAATGCATGGAATTTTTTCTTGCTAAAAGGGGGTCATGTTCTTATGATGATGAGAGCATAGGCGACATTGAGGTTCCCTTGAGGTACAAACATCTATGGAAATAATGGGTACCCAAAGAACTTCCTCCAATAAACGTTGATCTTTGTGTTAACGAAAGGATATATCACATAGCACCATCGTCATTACATGGTTTGGGCCTATTTTGCATGGACGACATAAAGGTATGTTATGACAAAGTTACTGAGTTGATGGAGTATGTTGGACCCTGTTACAGTTACAAAGATTGGATGCAGAAGGTTCGATATACACGAAGTATGTAATGCCTCGCCAAGTAACCTTAAAGGAAGTTGCAAATAACGTCATAAGCGAACTAATTTTTTTTTATAAAGTGCATTTAACATACGCATTCACTTACTAGTTAACAACAACCTCTAAGGCTACAAGGTTAGGATTACTTAAACCCACACATACATATTACATATAACCATAGCATTGTGAACTTTATGAAAAAAACATCATACATCATAAGAATACCACATAACATAATAAGATAATCAATCAAGATACAATCTCATAATCATTATCTTAATCCAATAGTTACATCACTCATTCCCAGAATGAGACACTAGTACAAATGTATTACAATTACATAACTCCACCTCTTACAAAACAGGGATAAAGTATCATATACAAACTGAAATATTACAATGCAAGAAATTACAACAAGAACCGCGAGCTATCCATCTGGATGTCTCGCCACCAAGTACTGAAGATCGATGGGGACCCAATAGTTTTGGTGCATGTTCCACCCAACCAATGTGGTACCCGAAGGCCCACCCCCCATGCTAGGAGATAGTAACAAAGTAACATGGACAAATATTCTACTACCTCTAACCAAAGGCAGACTCATACTGACTCAAACTAACATAACCAAATAAATGCCAACCATAAATATGAACTAACAAGTACAACTCAATCACCATACAAGTACAAATCAAGTACAACTCCAACATCACTGACATAGGTCACATTGCTTCCAGACATAAAGTAGATCAAGTATGTTCATAGAACCATACATATAAAACAATTAACAACAATTGTCCTAGATAGAGTGTCATCGCAAGGTTTGTCATGAGATCTTCTCTGGGCATTCTTCATAGGCTCTGACATAAGTAATCCTAGTGGCCTCAACTGAATCCCGGCACTCATACTCACTCATGCGGAATCAACTACCTCTCGTAAGGACAAGATAGTTGATCTTGCCATTCCAGGCCTTCTCACTCATCCCAAGTCTAAATAAGCCCTTGTGTCTATGAGTAAGGATTAAATTATCTTGATTAGTGAGAAGTTAGTCCTAATCTTCTAAGTACATTATTTTAATTATCACTTGTTTAAATCACTCCTAAAGGTTATCCGGTTTACCACTTTGGACTCTGACCCCTATCAAAAGCCACTCTTCTAATGGACAACACACTTACAACCAATCACCAAGGGAAAACACAAGTGCATACAAACTAGGCATCATAACCACTCCAACACAAGGAGGATACAAATAATAGAAACTCACTCCAAACATCTTGGAGGCAACAACACATAGTCCACTCCTTTCACAGGAGGTACAAAATATCCCCATTCATGGAAACCAGGTAAAATTGAAAAGACGCCATGCACTACCCAAGGGAAAACAACTGGATGGCATAAAGATTCAACAATTTTTATCCTCTAAGATCTTCTGGAAGACTTATAATTTAGGACTAACACTAAATCCCAAAACTAACAATGCAACTTGATGACATTGCAACAAAAGCATTCAAGCCATCAATCAAATCTAATATTTGGATTTCCTAAATCCATACTCAT
This sequence comes from Sequoiadendron giganteum, assembly GCA_007115665.2. NCBI lineage: Eukaryota > Viridiplantae > Streptophyta > Pinopsida > Cupressales > Cupressaceae > Sequoiadendron > Sequoiadendron giganteum. Next base: position 26,193,116 of record CM021100.1, read on the forward strand.
TCAATAGGTAGTGTTGACAAAGTCAAAAACACGATAACTAGATCATCTAAAATAATCATAACCCCTATTTCCCTTTTCATTATTGGAAATCTAAAACAATTAAACTTACTTCCCTTTACTGAATACAGAGAATTAAATCCTTTAAGATAATCATGAGGAAGATACTACTTTTGGATATACTAAATCCATATCTCTTTCATAATCCAATCACAATGATTCAATTAATCGAAATAGAAATTAATAAATAACATAATTGATTGCCTCATCAATAAAATAACTTCTTAATTTACTTTTAAATCGACACAAATTCATGCAAGTAAACTCTTTCCATTTTCTAACCAAATCTTACATCTCATTCAATTTTTTATTTAAAACATTCAATCACTTTAATATAATAACATATTGTTTATTTATTCATTTTCCATATACACTAATCAATCCATTTTTAAATCTCTATTCAATAATATATTGCATGCATCTCATTAAAATAAAATACGATAATGAATTTTATACTTAATATATATATATGCTCCATATTATATAGACACCAAATATATATATTAATAAATTTAATTACATATATTCTTTAGTATTCCATTCACAATGACTAGATTACTCTATAGAACTAAATAAAACATAATAACTATTTGCCTTTTTCAATATAGTTAGTTCCTAAATTTACTTTTAATGCAACCTAGCACTATTGCAAACAATCTTTTCAATTTTCTATCTAGAGTCTATGTCTCATCAACTATTCATTTAAAAACATATAATTTCATCAATATATAAAATATATTTTGGCTTATCTATTTGACCACGCATTCATATTGTTTCTAATTAAATCTCATTAATTAAAACAAACATTTGAATATAAATATTTCTATAATTCTTCAATATATTTAAATATCTTTTTCCTTATTAATTTTGACTATATATTCAAAACTTATCTTTTAAACTCTTCATGCAAAGCTAAATTACACGCACTTAGATAAAACAAGGTAAATACTTATTAAAAATACTCATGGATATATATATATATATATATATATATATTTCAATATATTTTCTTCAATCATATTAACAAAATAAATATTTCCTTTTAAATCAAATAATTACTTCTATTAAAAAATATCTTTCTCTATACACTTTCTACACATACTAATCATTTCTTTTAGAACACTAATAATACCCAATTTGCAAACAACAGAATAAAATAATATAAAATATTATTTATTCTCTTAAATGGATATATACCTTCAATATATATATACTAAATATAAATTAATATATTTAAATATATTTAATCATTAACATATCTTCTATTCTTTACAGAATATCAAATTGTTTAACTCAAAATAAGATATTCGTTATCATCAATTTTCCAAAATATATATATATTTTTCCAATTAAATCAAATTAATAATTGGACCTTTTACACATGAATTTAAATTTCACAATTCAATTTTAAATTATGCATTCTTTAAATCAAATATTAAATCCTTTAATTAAACTTTAACATGCCATTTTAAAATAAACAATAATTTCCCCATATGTTTGTAATTTTAATTCCACTAATTTAATATACAAATTTTATTTAAAAAAATATAAATAAATATAATACTTTAATATTATAAATTATAATATAAAATATTATTAAATAATATTTTGATATTATAATAACAATACATAAAATATTAATATTTATAAATATCAATTTATTATTATTTTATTTTCAAAGTAGCCATGGGAAAATAACTTAACAGCAGTCTCATGTTTCAAGCGTAACTCAAAAATTACGATCTGGGTATTTGTGATTTTCTATTAGGGATAAGAAAATTTCAAAATTCAAAAACCTTTTAAATTTCCTGACAACCCAGTTTGTGTAAGTGGAGTTGTAGGCGACACAACCAGACCATTTTACCATGAAAATATAACTATACTGCAGATTTTAAAATCCGTTTTGTAATAATAAACAAAAGGTTTCATTTTCTAAAAACATTCTAAATGCATTGTTCAATCTCTATGTTTGATTTCCAATAACAACACAATCTATTTCTCCAAATAGTTTAAATTCAACTGAGGTTTCCACAATTTTCACTTAAGAATTTTCACAAGCAAAGGCTGTAAATTTGTTTAATTATTTTCTTCTAATATCAAATTTATTTTCTAAAATAGATTTAATGAACAAATCTTTAATCATTACTATTTTAAAGAAAAACAATCAAGAACAATAAAACACAAAGAGGAAAACCTGGTACAAAAAGCTACAGGAAGAGATGAATTTCTGATGCAAGCCTTCTCCAAGGATTTCTTGAATTTTCTTCAATCCTCCAATGAATCCAATCCAAAATCCAACAAATGCAAACAATCTTTTCGTCAATCAATTCTACAATCAAACTTTCTTCAAACCCTTGTGCAAATTTTCCAAAATTTCTTCCCTGCTGTAAAAATGAATTTTCCTAAAGACTTTTCTACCCTAAAATTAAAACATGTATTCTTTATAAATCAAAACACCCAATACAACCCTAATTCACATTACATGCAAATTAGATATTTCAATTTCAATTTTTACAACCCTAATTCACATTGCATGCAAATTAGATATTTCAATTTCAATTTCACTTTTCGAAAACCCACTTTCAATTTAAAATGCAATTTCAAATAATAAATTAATTTCTAAAGTTGCAACCAATTTCTCAAATAAACATTTAATTACAATTTCTAATTTAATTCCCACATGTTGGAATTAAATTCCAAAATTAATTCTAATTCTTTTATTTCCTTTCATTCTTTTGCATCACGTTTAATTAATTAATTTAATTATTTAATAACTAAACTCAACCCCCTTGGATTAAATTTAATTAATTAACTAATTTAAATATAATTAACTAATTTAAATATAAACTTTTATCCACATTGCATTATTTAAATTAAATAACCATCAACATGATTTAAATGCAATTATTCTAAATATCTATTTCCAAATCAATAATCCTTCATAATTAAATAACATTAAAACAAGACAAACAATGGCTCGACATGCACGACTGATGACACACTAAGGCTAGGGTGTAAAATTGACACATACTACCTAGCTACTATCTCCCGTTCAACTTAACCGTTGGATCGACACACTCAAACCTATGAAACCAGGTGGAGTCGATGTCATGTACCTACAATCCTGCAACCAAGTAAACAACATCATACAATATATCCAGCATATAATACACACCGTGAAGAAAAAATTACAGATTCGTAGGGTGCTTGCAAGCGAGTGATGCGAAACCATCCTCTTCACCAATACACTCATTGAAACTGACACTTCCATCATAATCCAATAATCTCATAATAACATCTCATGTTAACTCTACAACATCATTAATCCATACTGCATGTGAAACAAAATCAGATAACTACATCCCACAATAATAGTTGTCACTCAATAGTAACGATCAAAACATCATAACAAAATGTATCCAGTATCAAAGTAATTGCAACCAAACATAGCATAAAGCAACTTGAACAAGAATCAAAACGGAGGGGTATTACAAAGTATGCGTAGGTATGTGTAGTTAGGGTAAAAATATTAGAGAAAAATGCATAAACAAATTATAATGAAAAACCCTAACAAGCACAATAAAGTACAAACAAGCATGAAAATCAAAATAACAAGCAAATGCAAACCAATCTCCAAGCTAGATTTGATTTATCTCCATTGCTCTTCTCCACCTGCATGAGAATGCATGATTTTGAAGGTTTGAATGATTTGATATGTTGATTGCTCATTGTTGCAGCATAACGATAAGATGAAAGATAATTGAAGAAAATAGATAAATAAGAAAAAAATTTGGTAGAGTGATGATGCTAGAAGAAGATCTCCCAAATGGCCTGTGAAAGGCTTGATTTATAGGAGAAGATTGATTCGATTCAATGGCCAAGATTAAAAGTTAAATTTGTGATATGTGTGGCTAGGATTAAAAGTTTATTTTAGTGCCTATGACGCACATTAAGTGGGTTATGACATGAGGCTAAAATTAAGATGTGAGGAAATAAGTAGGATTCTTTTATTTATTTTGGAAGAAAATATGCTTATGATGCACAATGAATGGGGCTAAAAATAAGATGTGAGTGGGAATCTCATAATTTAAATAATAAAATTATTTAAATTATTTATGCATGTGAAGAGTTGTAGTCATGTGACACATGTTGCAATGTGATAATAAGAAGGATTAATTCAAATATTTAATTTGATTTATTTTGAGACATGTGAAATGGGAATTAATTAAATAAATGAGATTTATTTAATTAATTGGGAAGGTGATTAAGTGGGATAAATGAGATAAGTGAGATATTGTAATGACCTAAGGTAAAATATTAAAAATATTTTTCAAGGTCATGTATCGACTAGGTAATGTTATGATAGGGACAATTTTGAGTGTTTACATTTTTCCCCTCTTTGAGATGATGTTTGAGATGGTGAGATTTATGTCAAGTAACATCATTTCAAAGAAGTTAAGGTATGGATAGAGGAAAAAAAAGTGATGCCCCAACCACTTAAGGAAGTAAGGAATAAGATGAATGAAGAAAAGGGATGATAGAAGAATAAGATGATGCAAAAGATATGAAGAAATGGGATGATGATATAGGATATGATAATAATGATGATGCCCCCTCGAGAGGATAGGTGGGTTGGAAAAACACATATATGCTCTCGAAATTAATGAGATGATAAAGGAGGGATACAATGAATGATACAAGATAAGAAGGAGATGAAAAAAATAAAATGATACGCTATGCTGCAATAAAGTGAGCAATCATATGTTTGATATAGCACTAGACGTTATGCACCAAGGTATAAGGACCAAGGTGACAATGTGTCTCGTGCCCTAGCATAATACAACCTTGTCTAGATACAAGATATGAATATTAGCTAGGAGTGATTCAGATTTGATGCAAATGCCAATTGAAATGATAAAACACACAAGCAAGCATGCACAAATGATACAAAAACAAACAAGGTATTGCCCTTGTCAAGTTGTAAACCGATGATTAATTGATTGATTGATGATGATGATAGTGTTTTCATTATGGGGAATGATATATCCCTAGATCAACACAAGGATGATTGATTGATGATGATAGTGTTGTCATCGCGGGGAACGATATATCCCTAGATCAACACAAGGATGATTGATTGATGATTGATTAGGTTTACAACAAGATTAGGATCAAGACTGAAATGTGATTGGATAATTTGACTTGATTGATTAGCTTGGTTGGTATGGATTAAGGATTGACTTGCATTTGGATTATTGCTTGGAAGGATTGAAGATGCTTGATTTGAAAATTTGGATGATGATTGATGAATTAAATTGAGGAATGATTTACTTGGAATGATTTTGATTGATTGGATTGATGGAGAAATGATTTGATTTGATGATAATAATTGGATTGATTAGAAGAAGTGATGTGATTGATTAGAAGAAGCGATGTGATTAGATAGTTTGATGAAGAAATTGATTTGAAGAAGTTGAATTGATTGGAAGAAGTGATTTGGTTTGATTTTATTGCTTGGATTTTTGAAATGTTTTGATTTTTTTGGATTTTTGAAATGATTTGATTTTTTTTGGATATTTTCACAAATGGCCTATGAAAGGCTTGATTTATATTTGGTGAACCCGACGTGAAATTATCCAATCAAATCAATATTTTTGCTAGATTTGGTGAACCCTAACTACATTTGGTGAACCCGACGTGAAATTATCCAATCAAATCAATATTTTTGCTAGATACCAATGACAAGGGAAAACCAAGTATAGGTGCGAGGAGATAGATGGGATTGATGGATGAAACGGTGGGTGATAGGATAAGGGAGGATGTACCAGAGTGGGGTCCTATTGTGACCATTGAGGTGGCCCGATGATAGGATGAGGGAGGATGTACGAGAGTATGCACTATCAACAAATTATATACAACTAAAATATAAGGATCAAAATAAAGGAGTGGCTACGTACATTGATGGGAGGCCAAAAGCATCAAAGAATATTGTAGGGTTTATAGATAGTACATGACCTAGGTCAAGAAATAAGCAACCCAATTGTATATTTGAGGCGCGAGAGGGAAATTGTGTATTCGTATGTACGATAAAATCAATAACTGTAGGGGAAGAGTTGCTAATCAATTACAATTTGAATCGCTTAGATACAAACACAATTACTATGGGGTTGGTATGTACTATATAGCATTTTACCCAACCTCCAATTAATGACTCCAATATACCATTTTATTATTATGTTTTTTTTGTAAGTCTATTGGATTCATTTCGGTAATGTTTTTTATATTTAATTTTTGTCACAGTGGGACATTGATCATACGAGGAAGGATCTGGCCCAGAGCATAGACCGCAATCCATCATTAGGCACTTTTACCCAACAGGTTTACCTCATTGTAATTGTACAAATTATATATGAGAAAAATAGTTTATTATTATGTTTTTTTCATGAGTTTATTGGGTTAATTTTGATCATGTTTTTAATATTCTTGTTGCAGTTGGCTGATTGGGGAAAGGCACCAACAATACAGCAGGGGATCTATATGGAGGTGCAATCACTATTATGCAATGATGACATCGCATTTTCCGCAAACCCTATGGATATGATGAGGAAGGCCCAAAAAAAATGCAATGAATAAATCCTTAAGTTGGTATTCGTGGTGTGTCAAACAGATGAGATAAAAGAAAAGGTTAAAATATTGTCTAAGAGCACAAAGCTTGCAAGTAAGTTGTCATGAGATCTTTAATTATAACATAAGATCATTCATGGATTTATATTTTCTACTCTTTTATGTCATGAACTAAAATATGTGTTGTTTTTATAGGATTATTTGTGTGCTCGTCGTGTTGTTGGCCATGATCAAGGTACTGCAAGTGTTGTCTGGGAAGTAGGGGTCAATATAAGTGTCAATCTTGATCTTCTTGTGCATACAACACATCATATGACCCCATAATCAATGCCTATATTGTCGACTGAAATGTTGGAAACACATACCATGTAGGCATTCGATAGTGCACCATCTGGTAGCGAACACATGCCACTACATGTCTCAGTAACTGTGGATACAAAGGCCGCTAGTACTGGTGATGTTTTAGCAACATTTCTTGGATCTTCCCCTATTACTAGTATGGGAACATTGTCGGTCACATTTTTGGTGACTGAGTATTTCCTTCCCATAAAGATAGAGAAGGTCCCAAGGACTTTAAAAAAAATTAATTATTATTATATATAATCAAATTGAAATTTACTTATTGATCACTCTTTATAGACTAATGATCCCATAATCATTTTGTAGGAAATGATGATTTTTATAAACATCTAAGTGATCTTACATTGGAACTCTTCGGGCCCACCATACATACACGGTGGGATGCCCAAAATCAAGATTTAAAAGATGAGCTCATTAACCGTTTAGTTTTGTTCTTTGATGATAAAACATTCAACCGAACCGAGGTCCTTAAGAAAGTTGGTACTTATCTAAATTATGTGAGGGACCAATATAGGTCACATTTATAGAAGAACAGAAAGTATGAGCGTCCCCCTATGATTCCAGAGAGGGAGTGGAAGGACTTGGTGTCAAATGGAAAGGAGAAGGCTGAAAAGAAAAAAGGAAAGACACCACCGGGCCAAGGAAGGTATGTGAAACAATCAACAATTTAAATATATACTGATTACTCTTTCTTTTTACATAATCTAATGTATTTCAATTTTTTGATAGGTTTCCTGACACATCAAAGGAAAAAAAGGAAAGAATAGAAAAATACGGGCAACACAAACTTGGCTCTAGTGGTTATATGAAAATAGTCACGCGATTTGTAAGTATCAATAAATGAAATATTGCATCCAAATAATAAATTACAAACAATTTTGGTTTTATCACACCATAGAAGCAAATTTCATGATTGCATGCAAAAATGTAGGGTTGTGATTTCAATAGAGTGCCTATAGAAGAGGACCTGAAGATTGCCTTCCACGAAGGCTATGGAGCCCTGACTGAACAACTAAGAGTCTCAACTAGGAAAAAACAATCTTCAATTGCATCCAACACACAGGTAAATAAACTCAATATATTTTATTTCAAATTGAATACTTGTGCAATCTATTCAATATTAATTTCCACCATAATAATGTGCCTATTTGTTTTACAAAGATAAGAAATGATAATACTGCACATGACATTGAAATGCAGCCTGGTGAGGGTGGAACACAACCTACCAATGAAGGCCATGGTGTGCATCTTGGTACTAGATGTATTCATGTGCTATAAAAAATGCAGTATGGATTAATACAATTAAACATCTTTAATTGCATTTGGTGTATTAATCAATGTAACCTTTTGTGTTTCAACTTTAGAGCATGTAGAGCATGACCATCATGTTGAGAATGATCAGGCTAGAGAAGATTAGGAACATGATGTGGCTCCATCAGGTAAAGAGGACCACTCTAATGTTCTTATAAACATATTTAATTGTAATTGGTGTATTAATTAATGTAATCTTTCGTGTTTCAACTCCAGTTCAAGATTTAGAGGGTGTTTAGCATGTTGAGCATGAGGCTATAAGATAATATTAGGAACATGATGTGGCCCGATCAGGTAAAGAGAACCACTCTGATGTTCTTTTAATTAATGAAATACATGTAACAATAATAATAAAACATATCAATTTAACATTTCTTTGTTATTGTAGCAGACCCCCGCTTGTAGTCGCGTTTGCATTGTGAGTACACGACTAGGCATAGATTAAGATCACGAGCAGAACTTGGCACAAATCGAGGGGGGACAAATTATTTTGAAAATGATACTCCACTTCAACTTTTTTTAGCTGTAAAAAAGAAACAAAAAAAAAGTGATTGCAATCATATTATGATAGCCATATTTTTTATAATATGTAAAAACTGAAAAAATGAAATATGTTAATGAATGAATGTGAATATGTTAATGAATAAATGTTAATGTTATATGTTATATGTTAATGCAAGATAAATGAATGAATTTTATATGTTTTTAATGGATGAATGAGTGATTAATGTTATATGATTGGGTATGGGGAATTGAGAGTGATGTGAGGGAGGGTTAGGGGCCAAATGATCTTCCACCTTCACGTGGTTGGCCCTATTAAGTAGACAATATTAAACTATTCTCAAAACAAAGAGAAGCTCAATAAGGTAAGTAATATACTTTTCAATAGAAGAAATGTATCATTTGAAGCATCAAACCAATATGCAAAGATGAAAGAAAGTGCTAAATTTTCACTATGAACATTGTGTTGAGTGTGGATTTGGTTTCAAAGCTCTATTTTTTTATTTTATTTGAGTGGTCTCTAAAATTTGACTTTTGTGAATAATAGGTTAGTGGAAAATTTGATAGCTCTGAAGGTTTTAGAGGCTTGATTGAGATAGATACACAAATATTTGGATCTTGTTGTTCATGGGAGGCTTCCACTTAACCATCAAATTTTATACCATCTGCACATGTTTTAAAACAAGCAAGAAGGATGTTGGCAAGGGTTAAGGAATTTGTCTTTACACTTGCCAATTGCATAGTTTACTTCATTCATACAACATATTGCCAATGCATTTCACAATTGTTGGAATCATATCCTATAATTACAGAACTAGTAAAATTCAAATATGGCATTACATATCTTTCTATGAATTTTTTAAAGAAAATATCAAAATGGAGAAAAATTAAAAAAATAATCTGCATAATTTCAAATATGGCATGACACATATTTCTGTAGAAGGAATCAAAGACACCTTCAAGATTGGCAATGACAATGAGTACAAGGTCAGTATAACTTAATGCTAATTAGGTATGATTTTATTTGTTTAAGACCAATTTCGATTCATTTTTTGCTAACACTACTTTTATTTACATTTATGTTTTTCTAATATCCATTTTCCTTTACATTCATATTCTTCTGTACATATTATGTTTACAATAATGTTTTCCTTAATTTAATCTAGGGGAGAGGACCCAGTACTTGAGCAACTTTTAATGTCATGCTGATAGGATTTACTGTGAAGCTAATCCAAAGTTTTTCATTACTGCTCGAGGCCATATTGTAGTGCTTTCTCTAGGAATCCCACATGATCCCCATTAGGTATTTCTTTTTGTAGTCTCTAAATTTCTTAGAATAAATCTACAACCAGTTTGTCTAAATGTTTCTCCTTGTTTACACATTAATATCTCTTTTGGTGTAATACCCCTCTGTTTTGCTTCTCGTTTCATGTTGTTTTATGCTTTGCTTGGATTGTAGCTACTTTGATACTGGACACATTTTTATTATGATGTTTTGATCGCTACCCTTGAGTGACAACTATTATTGTGTGATGTGATTATCTGATTTTATTTCACATGCTTTGATGAATTAATGATGTCAGTAGAATTATCATGTGATTATTTATGTGAATATTGTTTATGACGTTAGTGTCAGTCTTTGATGAGTGTATTGGTGAAGAAGATAGGTTCACATCACTCACTTGCGAGTGCCCTATGAATCCGAGATTTCTTCTTCACGGTGTGAATTATATACTGGATATATTATGTTGTTTACTTGATTATAGGTTGTAGGTACATGACATCGACTCCACCTGGTTTCACAGGTTTGAGCGTGTCGATCCAATGGTTAAGTTGAACGGGAGATAGTAACTTGGTAACATGTGTCATGTCTACACCCTAGCCTTAGTGTGTCGTCAGTTCTGATTATTGAGTCATGTTGTATCTTAATTGATGTTATGTAATGTTTTGAAAAGTGCTTATTTATTAAATAGTTCTTTTAGAAATTTCGTTGGTTGAAAGAGATGTTTATTTTTATTTTGTATTAAAGTTATGCTTATTGGTTATATTTAAAATCATTATTGAAATTAAACTTAAATTATTTAATTTAATTAATTTAAATCTCAAGGGATTAAATTTAATTATTAAATAATTGTAAGTAAGCTAATTAAAGTTAAATTATTTAATTTATTAAATTTAAATCTCAAGGGACTAAATTTAATTATTAAATAATTGTAAGTAAATTAAATTAAAGTTGAATCATTTAATTAATTAAATTAAATCAAAAAGGAAATTATAGGAAAGTGGAATTTTTACTTTAAAGTCAAATTAGGGCCTTCCAAAAAAGGGGAAATGAAATTAATATCTAAATTCAATTTTTGCATTGAATGTGAATTAGGGTTGCATTAGGTTATTTTGGAGTTGTGTGGAAATGATGTTTTATAAGATTAGGGCAGAAAAATTTGGGGATTCTTCTTCTTCCTATTTTTTTTCACAGGCAGGAAATTTTGGAGAGAGTTTGCACATGAAAGTTTTGGAATTATTTTCTGTTTGGAGAATTAAATTGAAAGGAGAGAAAATTCTGTGAAGAAGGTGGAGCTATTGGATCAAAGCTTGTTGGAGATTCTTTGCATTGTGGAAAAGGAATTGTGAGGAGTTCAAAGGAAACTCTGCATCAAGAATTTTGGCTATTTCCTGTGGCTGCAAATAACCAGGTTTTCTTTTATTTCTTGTTTTATTGTTCCTAGTTTAATCTATTTTCTAAATGAAAAGAATTTGCAAATGGGTGATTTTTTTTGAAACCCTAGGTTAAACTTCAACATTTTGGTATTCAGATTTGTTTTTCAAAATGCAAACCCTTTTAGAAAATTCTGTTGAAAAACTCTAGATCAATATATTAATTTTCTTGTGTTTAAAATTATTTGAAATTAAAAAAAAAGGGGTTCTTTTGGTATTCAGATTATAAATTCTTGATTATGAGAGGTTTTATTTTTGTCAAAGTTTGTTACTGGTTTTTGAAATTTTTCTTTCAATTTCACCAGTAAAATGAATTCAAAAAAAAATATATTAATGTAAATATACATTACATGTATCATATTTTTAAAATATGATACATAGAAAATATATTTACAAAAATATATGTTTTTTATTTAAACTTTTGTTGTTTGGTTTTATGAAATCGCCGTCGTACGGCGACCTGCGTAAAATCATACTCTGTGTACGAAATTCTTTGATGTTAAATTTTTGAATTAAAATTTTATTGAGTGGGGGGGTTCGGCCCCCACTGTACTTTGCCTTGGGGTACGCAGTACCCACTGGGCAGTGCGCCCACCGCATGGGGGGACGCACTATCCCGTGGGGACTGCGGCCCCCATAGTGTATGTTGTCGGCCGCTGTACTTAGAGTACAGTCGGCGCAGGCTGTGCAGCGGTCTATGGACTGTCCGCAGGTACCGGCGGTACCATCCGTCGGACGAGGTACCGTCCGAACCTGCATTTGTTTTTAATTTTTTAATTTTATTTTAAATTTTGATTTATTTGCTTTTCATTTTATTTTTAAATTTTGTTTATTTAAATTTTGTTTTAAATTTTATTTTTATTTTTGATTTGATTTATTTTATATATATAATATTTAATTCATATATTTATTATATGTATTTTTATATTATATATGAATATATATAATATTTAATATATATAGATAGTATGTAATTAATATTATATATATTGTATATGTAATCTTATTTAAAGTTTCTCCTTGTATAATTGATTTATTGGATTAAGATAAAAATATTGATTTTAATAGTGCATATTAATTTTAATATGAGGTGTTTTTCTTTGTAAATGTGCGTATTTAATATCTTGTTAAACATAGGATTACGTAATGACTTGGACAAACAATCTTGGTTGGATCTAGTATTGCTCATGATTAGAGTAAGTTGCGAAAAATATTTATTTTATGAAAATTTATTGTTTCAAATGTAAATTTAGAATGACATTAATCTATTTGCTGCGAAAAGCATTAGATAGGAACATGGTTTTAGGATAACCAAATATAGTATTTCTTCATTGTCAATGCATGATTATAATGATCTTTTTTAATGATTACTTTGTGAATGGGTGTTTGAGTTTTGGATTGTAAAGTTTTCCAGTAAATGTGGGTCATTCCCTTGTTAAGTTATTGTTTGGTATTCCCTTGGGTAGTGTTACAAGTGTTTAGTTTGCCTCCTTGTGTTGGAGTGGATTTCTATGTTGTTGCCTCCTAGGATAGGAGAGAGTATATTGGTTCAATTCTGTAACACTTGAGTAACCCTTGGAGTTTAGATTGTGTAGTGTGTTATCCAATTAGAAGAGTGGCTTTTGTTAGGGGCCGGAGCCCAAAGAGGTAAATCGGGTAACCTTCAAAAGTATTTTTAATAAGTGATAACTAAAATAATGTACTTAGATGACTAGGATGTAGTTCACATTAACCAAGATAAATTAACCTCACTCATAGACACAAGGGTTTGTTTAGACTTGGGGTGAGTGAGAAGGCCTGGAATGGCAAGATCACTATCTTGTCCTTATGAGAGGTAGTTGATTCTGCTTGAGTTAGTATGAGTGCCAGGATTCGGTTGAGGCCACTAGGATTTCCAGAGCCTATGAAGAATACCCAGAGGAGATCTCATGACAAACCTTGCGATGACACTCTGTCTAGGATAACACTGTGTTTTGTTGTGTGTATGTTTTCTTTGGCACACTTAATTGTTTTATGTCTGGAAGCAACGTAACCTTGATTCGTGTTAGACTTATATTGTGCATATGTGTGGTTGAGCCAATTGTGTCAGTATGAGTCTGCCTTTGGTTAGAGGTAGTAGTTTTCTCATCCATGATACCTTGTTACTATCTCCTAGCATGGGGGGTGGGCCTGCGGGTACCACATGGTTGGGTCCCCTTGATCTTCAGTACTTGGTGGTGAGACTTCTAGATGGACATCTCGCATTTCTTACTTTTAATTCTTGTACTTTATATCTCATAATGTAATGATGTTGATTTACCCCTCTTGTGTTTTGAGGTGGACCTTGTAATGATCACACTTATGTATTTGTACTCATTTTGGGAATGAGGAATGTAATAGATGTATGTAATTGATTTATGTAATGAATGCTTTATTTTATCTCATATCTTTCTATGTTGTTGAATGTTATTACTTGAGTTATTTACTTTCAATGTAATTTAGATGATGTATGTTAATGGGGATTTAAGTAATCTCAGTTATGTAACCCTAGGGGATGTTGTCAATTATAGTTGAGCATGTGGGTTTAATTCACTTCTTTTTAAAAAAAAATTAGTACGCTTGTTTAGTGAATTGAAACTTCCTCTAGGGTTACGTGGCAAGGCATTACATTTGGCAACAATGGATCATAGTGGATTCATAGGAGCTTAAAGAGAAAGCTCTCAAACATGGAGATCAAGAGTGGGACCATGTAAAACCATTCATAATCGTGCTCATATTGTTTTATTGACTGTCTTAGAGCTAAGTATCCAGGATAACATTATGTATTTTTCTATTGAATTTCCAGAGTGAGAATAATTTTGGGTTTGCAATCCTATTTTTTAGTACACTAGCTAAGTATCCAAGATGCACTGCAGGTACTTTTTTTCACCATATTTCTTATTTTCCACAAATTTATATTCTAGTCTAATTTAATGATCACTAGTTTGATTTTTTCTTTTTTAGAAAAATTAGAATCTAGTTCGTAGGTTGTGCTTGCTATCCATGACAACCCACTTGATCTCATGACTCATCATAGGTTTTATATTTTGCTCCAATTGTTGATCAACATCAAATGTGGCCATCATAATATCATCCATAGCCTCCATATTCTATAATTATTCATTGCTCATTTCTCATACATAGTAACCAAATAATGCAGGCCTAGAGCTTGGACTACAGATGTATGCAAAAAATGATAAATCCCTACCTCTGTAAGCCTAATTAAACACAACAACTGAAATGTTGTTTGATATTTTAAATAGTCATATGACTGTCCTTTTTCCACCTTCTAAACACTAGTTACTCAATGCATACAATAATTTATTGAAATGCAAAGTTAAATGGCCTCTTCACTCTTGACACTAATGTTATTGCATTTGTCAAAACACAGTTAATCATATTGTGATCTAAATTTTCATAATGAAGTCTTCCAATCTGTCCTTTAAATCTAAGTATTGATGAAAATTCAGATTATCTTATACTACCCCTATTAAATGCTCATGGTCTTGGCACATCAACTTTCTCTCTTTGATTGACCTATCCTTATATCCTGTCATTATCCATATGGATGCACTTTGGAGCCTCCTACTACTTTTATATATTGCCCAAAGTCACCTCGATAAGTATTTCAATCTAGTCATCCTAATATATCTTCTAAGGAAATTTTGATTGTTGTTATAGTATTGATCTTTCAGTGATATGCTTACATTTCAACGATTAGTTTTAAAAAAAATAAAATTGCATTGTTCCATCGAAATTGTGACTAACCACAAAAATTGTCTGACGAATTTGCAATATATCCGATGAAATCTTGCTGTGATGACTTTCCTATTTCATCATGAGTTTGATGAACTTATGTTGTTAATCTGATGGTTCATCGACGGTATGTTGCATGTGCTCTAGGTATTGTTCATCACTAGAGTGATGAAACTAGTGTCTCGGTTCCGACAAATGAATGTCACTGCTCCGATGCTTCATCAATGGTATGCCACACATGCTCTAGGTACGGTTCATCACTAGAGTGGTGAAGGCATCTCAATTCTGAAAAATGAATGTTGCTACTCTGATGCCTCATCGATGGTACACCGCACATGCTTCAGGTATGGTTCATTGATAGAGTGAAGCTGGTATCCTAGTTTCGATGAATGAATGTCACTGCTCTGACGCTTCATTGACAGTATGCCACATGTGCTCTAGGTATGGTTTGTCACTAGAGTGATGAAACTGGAATCTCGAATCTAATGAATAAATTTTGCTGCTCCGACGCTTCATCAATGGTACACCGCACATTCTTTGGGTACTGTTCATTGCAAGAGCGACAAAACTGGCATCCTGATTCCGATGAATGAATGTCATTGCTTCAACACTTCATCAATAGTATGTCATCTATGGTCTATCCATTGTTCATCGTGTGATCGACGAAAGGCGCATCACAGTTCTAACGAACGTGCATCATGCATTTGACATTTTACACTCCGTCAGAATGTGGATGAAAAGTGAGCGATGACGCTGATTTTTTTGATTTATCGGTCAGCCAACAATAGATCGTTGAAAATATGACAAACGTCTGTCAGAAATTGGGGTCAGATTCAGTAGTGCAGGTAGTTTGTAGATTATTCTAGATCCTATTCAAGTGAATTGTCTTGTCTGAAAGTTACATATTGATTTAAGGAAGCATGCACTTAGTGTTTATGGTGTTTAAAATGGGTATTAGTTGAACTTACATGTTAGCACTACATATGAGGCATGTGAAAGCTTGTTGAGATGTGTTGGGATCTATTTGGGTCATAATTAAGGATCTATATGGGTTTCCTTCATTCCTATTCACCATAGGAATGTTAAGATGCCAACCTATTTTGAATTTGTAAGTATAACAGATAGTTTTTAATGTTGGAGAAGTTTTTTGAGATTGAGGATGATATAAATAAGTCTGGTGTTATTGTGCGATGCAAGAGAGAATCAAGAAAGAGTCAAGATATATGCAAGATCAATGCAATTCATATGTGTGATGTGAATTTGTGTAGAGCAATGTGAATTTCAATTGTTTTGATCCCTAAAGGCAGTGGGTTGAAGGTGTCCTAAATCTTTCATGCAAGGCTATGAAATTATTGGAGAAATTGTGGTGGATTCTATGTTGTATTGAGAAGTTGTTATTTTTGTAACATTTATCTTCTATATTTATTTTTTTCTTTCTATGGCAATGATCCCTGGCTATGAGCCTTTTTGGAGAGTGTGTCCTTTTATGGCAGTGATCCCTTGTATTGATTTTTCAATTACTTATATTTTGAGATCATCCTCACTATTGTTTTTCCCTCATTAGGTTTTCCAAGTAAATCTAGTGTTCTCTTGTGTATGGTGTTGTTATCTAGGTTTCTATTATCTAAATTTCATGTTTAATCACATTAAAAGAATTAGGTTTAAATGAATGCACATGGATTTGATTACTATTGAGGGTTTTGATATTTTAATTTGATACAATTGATTCACCCCCTCTCTCATTTGTCTTGTTCATTCAAAAAAAATCTCATTTGTCTCCATTTTGATGCCAAAATATGTCACAACCAAATCAAGAGTGCAAGGCCTAAGTAATAAAAGTGACAATCTAGAACCAAGTGGAAACTGAAATAAAATATGATCCAAAGATTAAGGTATCTCCTCTAAAGAAAAATATTCCTCCTCCAAATTTTTCTCAAAACTATCTACATTCATGTCAAAATGTGATGAATGATTTTGTGGATAAAGAAAAAAAGGTCTATAGGATCCCCCATAACATCTAAAGAAGAATCAACCCCATGAAAAAAAAGATGAATGGAATCAATAATGTCTCCCAAATCTGAAATATGGGACTCTACAAAAAAGATGAGATGTATAATAGGAATAAGTCCCAAGAAATTGGATCAAGAAGATAAGTATGAATTTAATATGTCATTGCAATGTTGAGATCCAAAAAAAATGGAGGAGGAGATGAAATACAAGGTTCGAGAATTGGATGAAATATGGGAATACCCAAGTTTAAGTAACAAAAATTCTCCTCAAAATCAATGTTCACATTAGAAGTGTGATCAATAGATAAAGGATTAGAGTCATATTCAAGTAAAAAGTTTGAAAAGGTTTAAAATTACTTGATGCATCATAAAATACCTTAACTTAGCAATGATCTCTCTTCTCTCCAAGTCTTTAATGATAACTAAATCATGTGTGAATTCCATAGTCCACCCTGCTCCACCATGAGTGATTTGACAAATGGAAATATGATTATTCATCAAATGAGGTACACACAAAACATCATTGAAGGTTCCATCCCCAATATAAATAGATTCCCTCCAACTTATATTCATGTAAGTACTAATGCCCATAAGAGTAGGTGGCATAACACAAGACTCAAAATAAGAGAACATAAACTATGTAGAAGTCATATGATGAGAAGCTCTATAATATAGAAGCAATTTCCCTTACTCAAGAATTGTAGAAGCACAAAGATATTTACTTTTCTTTTCTTTTAATCAGAATCGAAAACCACATGACCTATATCCTTACTTGATCTTGATTGTTTATGTGAAGAAGAAGCTAACTCAGGCATTTTAGAATGTAGATCAATGGTGTTATTCTCAAGAAGATGTTTCAATTCATCAATATCCTTATAAAAATAATTATCTTTATGTACAATATCCTTGTAGTATGAAAAAGTGGGTTTATCCTTCTTAGATGAGTCCTCATTTTAAGAGGATTTATTTTGTGCTTGATCTTTGTGTGTATTTTTCTTTGACTTCTTCTATTTCTTGTCATATTTTCCTAAATCTTTCTATCTCTTAGGTTAACCAACCAAAAAATATTGAGTTTGTGATGTCTTAATGAGACCCATAGAAATTATTTTATATTTTTCATGCATTGGCATCTCAAAAAAGGATGTAAATGAAGGAATTGTGTATGTAGATCCCATATTTAGCCTGTGAGTATGAAATATAGAAACAAAAGCTACATATTTAGGACCAATATTGTTCAGTACATTATGCATTAATTGAATTCACTTTTACTCAATACCACACACTTTACACTATTCTCTCATATCATTAACCTTAGTTATATAATCCTTGATGTTTCCAAAAATCTCAAGATCAAGGCTCATCAATTCATTGTCAATTTGATAGAATTTAACTTCATATGTTTTTCTATACAAAGATTTATTTTCCCAACAATTATGTGAATTTGTACATGCTTCAATCTAAAACATAATATCAAGGTAAACGAAGTTTCAAAGACATCCAAGAGCTTTTGTATGTTCAATAATTCATTTTATCTTTTCCTTACAATATTTAGTTTTAGCTACCTTTTGTTCAACATATGGAGTACAACCAAGTTGCATTAAGGAATTCCATGAATGTTGATGTCAAGTTGTACAATTATTAGGTATTAAATAATGAACTTTAGAATAATTCATATGTTCAGGAAAAGAAGAGAAAAAGTAAACAAATCTAAAAACACAAGAGACCCCACGTTTTCAATCAATTAAGAATCCCCCAAACAAAATATGATTTGGCACTTTGTAAATCAGTGTGTTTACAATTCTAGAATATTTTCTAGAGTATTAAATTATCCAATAATGGACTCAAATACTAAAATTAAATTATAATCATTAAATGAGAACCTCAAACTAGAATCAATATGTAGTTCTTAGAAAAATATTCTTTTAAAAAAGAATCACCTTGATCCATGGTCAATTGTTAAAGTTACATCCATTTGAAGTTCAAAAAATGAGAACTATACTTTAGATCTGATTGGAATTTTTGTTTTTGGAAATATAGGATAACTTAAGAAAAACTCATTATTCATTATGTAGAGTATGATTTTTTGTCAAATCAAATAAAAGTGTTGAAACGTGCCTTCGTATGATTGAGAACAAGTAGTCTAAAGATGAGTGATGAAAATAAAAAATTCAATGAAGAGGGTCAAAAAATTCAAAAGTCAACCCCTACCAAATTTAGTAAAACTTCTATAAGTTTATCAAATCTACCAATTGTAGAGATTTCTAGATAAATGTAGAAGTCTACCACGTTTAGAGAATCGCCTACTAGTTTAAACCTTTGCCAAAGAAGAAACATTGCCAAAAATAAGTCATTGAATGTAGTAGGTCCTCCAAGTTTGCAAGTCACACAAAGGCCAAGATTTGTAGGAGTTTGTTATATATATATATATATATATATATATATATATATATATATATATATATATATATATATATATATATATATATATATATAATGAACGGGTATGTGCAGGAACCTCATGGAAAAAATAGGCCTTTAAGTAGCGATGAAAATTCAGAAAATCAGAGTTAGGAAACTTGATGTAAAAAATTGAATAAGTTATCTATATTATTTCAAAACTATGTAAGAATATAATCTATAGAAAATTGAATGTAGTTTAAGAAATACTTGGTTTATTTAAAAAAAAAACTATTTGGTGAAAATTTAAAATTTCAATGCAGTAGTACTTAAATTTCAGGAAAAAAAGAAGTAGGGGTTTGTCTGACCACCCTAACCACAATAAAATGATAATATTTTTTTATAAGCTTTTAGATATAAGTAGAAGACTCATGTCCCAATGTGATGCATATTTTTTGTAATTTTTTTCCAAGTAAATAATTAATTATGACTTTCTTATTACAACTTTAAAAATAAAAAATAAAATCGTATGTTTGACCACCTGAACTTGGTCAAAATTTCATGAAATTCAATTTTTTTTAATCCTATAATATGCAAAACATAGAATGTGACACATGTTTTAGATTCAAAAAAATGTGATACTGTTTAAAAGCTATAGATTTTTTTCAATTAGCCTATCAATCAAGACTTTAGTCATAATTCAAATAGGAAATGAATAATAATTATATATTAAATTCAAAGTAAAGCATAATTTATATTGGTGGAAATCTGAGAATCTCCTTTAAAACCCCTTTTTGTTTCATAAATTTTGGGTAAAAAAAAGTCATCAGCCACATAGACCATCATATCACTTACATATCGCCACTTTTTGGCCCATCATGATCCTACACATACCCGAATGCTTTTAATAAAATTAAAAAGTAGAGTGATGGGGAACTGAGCAACCCCACATGATCTTTGTGTAAAAGGTGTTCACGGCCCCACAAAGGATTGGAGTCCTTTAAGGTCATGGGGCCCTATGGGTACCTATGGTACTCTTGTAGGGTATCAACCTCCATAGAGCATGCATAGGGAATGTGCAAGGATTGTGCATAGCCTGGGTAGGGCCTATGTAGAGTCTATGCAAGGCCTACGCAAGTCCTTTTTGTTTTTATTTTTTATTTTATTTTTAAACATGATTTAATTTTTGAAAATAATAATAAAAATTCGATAACAGAAAATTCTAAATTAAAAAATAATTTTTTGTACCGTACACTACACAAGTTGGTTGTATGGGCCTATCTACAATTTTTTTTGGCCTCAAAATCAACTTTCCCAAAATCAATGATTTGATAGTCAATCTTAAATTTCTTTGACCTTATGAACACGACGGTGTAGTCCATTTTTCCTTAAATTTGTAGACAATCAAAAGTGGTTCTCACAATCATACTACTATTCATTTATTAATTAAATGAATATTACTATCTATTTAATTAATTCTTTCAATACATTCTTCTATTCATTCATTAATCCATTTAAATATTATAACCATTTATCCATATTATAAGCATTTATTCATACATGAACCTTTATCCATTTGCATGTTTCATTAATCCATTTCATAAACATTTATCATTTCATTAGTCATTTGCATATTCATAAATCATTTAAAACCATTTGTATAATCATTAACTCACCCATTTCATTAATCATTAATCCATAATAATTTAAATACATCCATTACATATTTTATACATAATCATTATATTCATACATTAAATCATATTTCCATATTCATTAATCCATCATTTCATCTTATTTATCATATTCCTATCATTTAATAAATCCATTATCCATGATCTCCAACATATTATAAATTACACTTAATTAATGGAATGTGGGACAAATTTTCATTTCTTTGTTTGAGTCTTTTATCCCACATTCTTCCTGAAATGTGGATCGACCCCCAAGGACATCTATAAAAGCCCTTTCTTCTCACCAAAAAAGCATTTACACATTTTTATTGTGAAACTCCAATTTCATAATTGTTGAATCTATTCTACATAGCCTCTTGTTCTTTTACTGCAAAAAAATTGAGAGCAAAGACAAGATCTTGTAAATAAGATAACAATGGAGTGATTTTCCTTTTGAATTCATTTTATTTTATTTCTGCATTTTATTTTCATTTTGAAAAATCTCTATTGATATGATGTTGAATATAGGTTGATTTTCATTTGTGAATTCAAGATTTTCACTTTTAGCATCACATAAATAGTGAATCCGATGTGAATGCATGCCTAATGGTTTTCTAGTTGTATGTGCTTCAGATTTAAATAATCCATTGGCTCTTAATTTAAAATTGGATTTGATTCAACAACCACTTTCTCCTCATCCTGGATTGTGTTAGAACTATGGAAGATTTTTTCTATTATCTTATATGAAATACTTTCAAAGATTTTTCCTTGGGTGCATAGGAAAATGTTTGATAATTAATCTCAAATGTAATCTTCTATAATATGAGGAAATGAAGAATTTGTTGTAATAAATGAAGAATAATGATGAATAGTGCTGAATGTCTTTTCATAAATTTAAGATTTGAGGAAATACTTGTTACACTATTCACTTTTATTATTATACATGAAGAGACAACTGTAAAATCTATTTTCACGACATGATTTGAAGTCACAAATAATTGGTATAAATGTAACAGAGGTTTTTATGGTCTTTTTGTGCTCATAAAATCAACTTTTTTGTCTTTGATTATGAGCTTTATGTGATACAAAGGAAGCAAAGGCATTTTAAGTCTTTAGCAAAGGAATTTAATGTCGTCAACATTCACCATCTCAACAAATGTGTTTTGTGCATGCCCAAAATCATGGTATAAATCTTTGCCTCTGAATCTTTCAATTTTTTGCACCTCTCTTTGCTTGCTAATAAGATCTAGATTGATTGTTATTTCTGAGTTGGTTTTTTTTTTTTTAGTAGTTTTGATATAGTTTTAATTTAATTTTAATTTAGTTTTGGTTCTAATTTAGTTTTAGTTTAGTATAGTTTTAGTTTACTTTTAATTTAATTTAGTTCTGTTTAGTTTTAATTTAGATTTAATTTAATTTAGATTAATTTTAAATTTAATTTAGTTTTAATTTAATGTTAATCTAGATTTAGATTTTAATTTACATTTAGCTTTTAGTTTAGATTTTAACTTTTAACTTAGATTTATTTTTTTAATTTAGATTTAGTTTTTAATTTAGATTTTATTAGAATTTAGATTTAATTTAGATTTTAAATTTTAGTTTAGTTTTAACTTTAAATTTTAATTTAGTTCTTAGCTTTTAAATTAGATTTACCTTTTATTTTTAATTTTTAAATTTAGTTTTTAGCTTTTAGTTTAGATCTAATTTCTAATTTAGATTTAGCTTTTTAATTTAGATTTGATTTCTAATTTAGACTTAATTTAGATTTAGTTTTTAATTTAGCTTTAGATTTAATTTAATTTAGGATTAATTTAGTTTAAAATTAATTCTAATTTAGATTTAATTTAATTTAGTTTAAATTTTTAATTAATTATATTCTATATTAATGTTAATTTTCTTTTTATTTTAGTTCTGTTTAATTTCGGAGCTAATTTGGCTAATTTGGCTTTTGTGTAGGTTCATATGTTAGAGACTCGAAAGGTGAAAATATGAACACATGTTTTCCAAAAACTAGAAATCAAAACTATTAAAGAAATTTGGTGGAGGACATTCCTTACAGATTTCTTTTCAAACTGACTATCTTTTAGTGTATAAAACATTTCAATTGGTGCTTAAAATGAACATCTATTTTATGTGTTTGGAACACTTGTGCATTTGTTGAGTGGACCTACTACTCACATACACTATCCTCTCTCCTAGATTTCTTGGTCTCGAGTGCAAGAGAGAAGTGTTAGCAATGCTCGAGTTTTCTTTTAGAGGGGCCTACCTCGCAAGAGGGAATGACTCCAATCACTTTTTCGCTCAGACTAGTATATAAATGGATAAGACAAAGGTGTCAATTCCTCATGGTATGTAGGCCTTAGAGTGAAGTGTCACTTGAAATAGGGTACTAACATAAAATGTATAAGAGCCCCTAGTAGAGTGATTAAATCCTTAAGTGGCTTGGTGTATGCTTGTGGCATGCCATGTCCCCAAGTATTTGTTGGATATTTATGATATGTGGTTGTCATTGATGTCAACACTATTGGCATTAATATCTTTAAGGTTGTAAATGTCGCAGATATTGATAAAATTATAATAAAATAAGTTGTAGGTTGTCGCTGATGCAGTAAAGTTAAGTATGATGGCTAGCTCAGTATATTGATGATAATAAGTTATGGATTAAAGGGTTTGTTGAAAAGTATATCTATTTTATCCACATGAAGTTTCAGAGGTTCGCATGAATATTTTATTAATTTATGAGTATCTGTGTTCTAACAATTGTTTTGTTGCTTTAGTTGGTGTTCCTAAAAGGAAGATGATATGATTCTAGTAATTTGAGTTGTTGCGGATGCTTCTGTGGTGATTCATGATGCTTGTGGATGTTTCTAGATTTTTCTCTATCTATGTTGTTGGTTCACATTGATTTTTGTGCTCATGATTGGTGATTTTCTTCTATGATTTCATATTTTTCATGATCACGACCGACAAGGTGATTGTAGTGTGTTGTGGATCTTCGAGCCATAATTGTTTAAGGTGTTTCATGTTTGAGACTTGTTGTTTTGGGTCCTTACTATGTTTTGGCCGACATTGTTTGGTTCACATTGATAAATTATTTATTTGGGTTGATAGTTTGTACACATTCTATATTTTGTTGGCCGACATGTAGTTGATGTTATCCTTAGTTGTAGATATATATGATTGATTGTTATACCATTTGAGAGTGATGGTGAGAACGATGTGTGTGTGTGTGTGTTGCATGCGAATAATGTTCTAATATTTTGAAGGAAGAAGTAAAGTGTGAAGATGAGTGAGTAGAAGAAAGTGTTTATGTGTTTAACCAGAACTGTAATCAAGCATTAGAAGATGTTATTTTCTCAGTTAAAAATATTTGGATGAAATGTGAATGTGACTGTAAGACAGTTAGTCTTCCCTTGGGTAGTAATCCTTTTTGTATTTGAGTAGTGAGCTCTAGGAATTGTTCCTAAATGCATGTGCATTCCCCATTTATAATAATTTTAACAGAGTATAAACTTGTGGATGAACCTCCACCATGGTTTTTCCCCTAACAGGGTTTCCACACAAAAATCTTGGTGTTATGTTTTTTTTATGTGGCGATGGTTTATGCTTTCATGTTTATTTATCAAATCTAAGAATAAGTTTAATAAATATAATTTTTTTGACAACTGATTGACCCCCCCTCTCAATTGTCTACCCTTGTGTTTCCAATAATTTGTATCAAAGAAAGTTCCTTTGGAGAAGATTGACCACTGAGGTGATCCGGGATGGCGACATATTTTTGGTTGTGTGAGAGGATGATAAGGATTCATGATGTTGGATTGGAGGGATATTGATTGAAAAGATAGGAATAGATGACGACAAGATAAATAGAATGGATTAGAAGAATTTGTAAGAAGGGATCTTAATATTTTTTTTTATATTAGAAGATCTTGGATGTGGAGGGACTAAAGCTTAGATTGGGGTGTATATTAAGCTCACATTGGGATGTATATTAAGCTTAGATTATGGCTGGATTGAATCTCAAATTAGGATGATGGGATTGAATCTTAGATTAGAATTGGATTGGAGATTATATTAGGAATATATTGAAGCTCAAATTATGGTCCAAAACAGTCCAGGAGTGACAAGATTGAGAAAAATTGAAAATTAAAAAAATTATTTTTTTCAATTTTTTCTATGTTGTAGTAAATCACATTTTCGGAGGTCTTCGAAGTGGAATATGGGGTTGAAACTTGTGTCTATCCCTGAAATTAGGTTATCAAACACACTATTTTAGGAATTGAATTATTATTCTTGGAGACCTTTCCAACGATGTAAACGGTTTTGAATTTTGAGTACCGAGTAGAAAGTTATGACCCCAACAAGTTGGGGTAAATAAATTCCTATTTTTTTTGAAAATTTGATGGTTTGGGGATGAATAAGAAGATAAGAAATGATTGGATTATGGTTTTCGATTGAGGAAGATATATGCTAATGGTGACAAGAAGGATTGGTTCTCTATATTTTGTATGGACAACGAATATGCCTCTGTATGTCACAAATTTGCCTCTTTAGGTTGCAAGTTTGCCTATCCTGACTAAGAAAATTCAACTATATTTAGAAAACTAGCTCTTTTTGAGTGGAAAATTGTCCCAAGATCTAGGTGAAAAGAAAAAAGTGAATTTTCCAAGCAAATTCACCTATTTAGTGAAGTAGGTTCGCCTAAGACTTAACTGATACATGAAACAGGAAATTTTTCTCAGCAAGTTCACCTATCACGAAGTAGGTTCACCCAAATAGTTAGCAAAATCACCCAAAAAAATAGAAAACTAACCTAAATAGATGAGAAGTTCACCCAAACAGCTAACAAGTTTTCCTAGAACTTTGAAATCACTGAAGAACGAGTAGATTTGACTTTCAAGATTGCCTAATGGGATGATAACTTCACTTATTTCATGAACAGGGCAAACTGGAATGGACTCACTTGAAAAAGGGATTTCCTAACAGACAAATAGAATTGATTAAATGGACTCAAATGAGGACTCAGATAGAGAATGGGTTAGCAAACAAAAAAATGGATTCACCTAAATGAACCCAAACAGGGACTCAAATGGAGTATTAGATAATGAATGGAAAAATAGATTCACCTGAATGGAATCAAACAAGGATTCAAATGGAGAACAAGATAACAAATAGACAAACAAACACCTAAATAGGAAAGAAAATTTTCCTATCCTGAGAGAATGGGCGAATTGGACGTGCATGGTGATAGACATAATACTTGAATGGGAGGAAGGGTAACCCCTGCAATATGCAATTCACCCAAACTAAGGAGAAAATTCACCTATGTATAGGGAATGAGCGAATTTGATGAAGGGTATAATGAACAAGACTGGAATGGGAAAGTAGGATCACCCCTATGAGGATAAATTTTTCCCAACAAGGTAGAAAATTCACCTAATAGGAGAGAAAATTCATCTTTTCTTGGGGAACAAGTGAATTTGATGAGTGACAGACTCGCGTAAGGGATGCACAGACTCACCTATTCGAGAGAATAGGTGGAAATGGGGTCACTTAAGAAAGTAACCCATAGGAAAATTCACCCCTAACAAAGGAAAATTCCCCTAAATGGATGACCTAGACTAGACTGAGATGTAGAATCACTCTTTTGCAGGAAAAAATCGCTTATCTGTAGTGCAAATTTGCCTCTATAAGGGGAAAATTTGCCTCTGAAGGTATGGGCTAACTATGGCAAAGGAAAAAAAGCACGGAAAACAATAGACAAAAGGCTGGACTAACTCAATTGAAAGTAAAAGCACTAGTATCACACAATAAAGACACCCCAAGCAGCATGATCCTAAAATTAGTGATATGGGTCTACAAACTTGATGTAGGCCTAACACCTTGAGCGAAAAACCCAAGTTTAATACTGTGTGATATCGAGGTGGTTCTCTGGAGCACCCTTTCTTGTGAAGGTGGATAGCTAAAGTTCCAATGGCACAAGGTTGTCAACAAATGCCACAAGCTCACCTTCACACTCTCAATCGAGGACTATCATAGTCCACCATGAGGATTCATATCTCAATCCAAGGGAGTACATGGTGAGTAGCTTTGAGGTATGGTATGCATCCCTTTCATTACACCAAGTCGTGACTAAAACATGAGTCTCTATCTAGGCTATAAAAGGTTATCTTAGGTGTCCTCGATATACACAAGGTATGCGAGGCATAATCGTGAACACTGGCTCATCACAAACATGAGTTGGGAGCCCCAGTGAGGTACTAAAAACTCAAAGCAACTTTGCCTGTCTTATCTAGCTATCACCCTAGCTTCAACGCTTCACTAAACATGATGTGACTAGATTTGGGTAGAGATTCCATTCTCCCCCCTTTATATACCCTGCTGATAACATATGGTTGGAATCGTCCCTTGAGTGATAAAATCCCAGGAAGGTCCCACTAAAGGAAAAAGATACTAGACATTTCAGCTAGTGCCCAGGCTTGCACGTAGCACAAGGGGAGAGCTTAGACACACTAGCACCTCCTAGGTAGATTCGACTGGACTATAATGAGCTACGATTTCTCATCACCCAGGATCACCAAATGGTGTAAGGGGATTGGATACATCAACAATCCACTCAAAAGAACAAAACATAGTGTATATTAACCCTTTATTAATCTACGTGTTCCTAGATAGTATGGAAAAAAGACAAACAAACTAACTAAAGGTCTTGGACCAATCATTTTAGAGGAAATACATTAGTAGTTTCCAACCACCTATCTTGGACACATGAGAAATGGCTACACAAAATTTTATCAAAAAATAGGGACACTCACAGAAAGACAAGTTAGAAAGGTCATTATGTAAAACCAAAACAAAAATGATGCCGAAAACTGGAGATTGAAGTCTCAGATTCAACTCAAATTCACCTCTATGTGAGGCAAATTTTCCCTTCTAGATGTGCAAGTTCGCCCCTATAAGTTGCAAACTCGTTCGTTCTCACCAATTAAATTCACCTGTCTCTGAAGGTCCTATAAAATTTGCCCCTAAATGAAGAAAACTCACCCCAATTGGAAAATTCTCCCCTATAATGATTAGGGTCACCCGTTTGAAGGAGAAAATTCACCCTTATTGGCAAATTCATTCGTGTGGCTGAGAAAATTCACCCTTGTAAGAAGAAATTTCACCCATTAGGGCAGTTTCACCTTTGTAAGTGAAATCTAAACCTACAAAACTTAAACAACAGAGAACGTAAAAGTATAGACCCGTGACGTGGGTCCCATCGAGCATGCCAAAAATGTGTGCTTTATACTAATTTTAACTGCATAACGGCTTGATTTTTCTTGATTTGAATGTAAGTGTAATGCCCCGCCACAAGACCCTAAAGAAAGTTGCAACTCAACGCGGAAGCGTACAATTTTTTATTTTAAAAGTGCATTATTAACAAAGAAGATGCACAACACTTCACAACAACCTCTAAGGAAACATGACAAGATTACATCGATAACAAACATACATTCTACTTGCACATAAAGCATTCATTAAATTATTAACCATACATTTAATTGCACATACTCACAAAGCAATAAAGTTCCTAACACTAGGATAACATAAATATCAAGTCCCAGATTACATTAACTTAAAAGTAGATTACAATACTCATTCCCAGAATGAGGTAGATCAAACCTAACTATTACAATTACAAGATTCCACCTTGAAAACAAATGAGGGGAATAATAATTACAAGAGCTAAATAGAAGTATCTAGAAAGCCTAATCTAAAGAATGAACCACTGCAAGCTCCCCATTGGAAAACCTCGCAGCACCTGCAAACAAAAGGCGACCCAACGGTGTAGGTCACACGTTCCTCCCAACCAAGTGGTACCCGAAGGCCCACCCCCCATGCTAGGAGACAATAATAAGGATACAAGGACAATCCCTACAACCTCTAGTCACAGGCTGACTCAACTCTAAACAAAACTACCACAAGAACAATACTAACTCAAAAAATACATTGCTATCTGAGTTTTAACAGTATGACTCACCAATAACCTATACATACAACTAACCTAGGAGAAATGTCACCGAAGGTACATGAGTTACCCAACATATATTTTCAGATCTCGACCCCCATTGAGCTTCACCCCCCTATGGTTATCATGTGATTCAATGCCACTCCAAACTAAGGAGGTACAAAATATCCAACAATTCATTCAAAGAAGAATAAACCATTCCCCGTTCGTGGAAACCGGGTGACTCACTGAAAATGACAAACCTTACTACCATAGATAACTACACAAGACAAAACCGTGAAATGATAACTCACAAATTAACATTCCTCACAAAGGAGACTTATAAAAACTCATCTAACACCTCTTTTCAATTACCCCTATATACCACAGAAGCTAACTCAAACACATCATAAAGACATAATAGTTTAATGTCTACAACATTCTAATTTACCACAACCTTGCATACGATCAATGAAATAACTTATAACAATTCACACCACTCAATTGTCCCCAAATTAACTAATTAATTACAAAGATACTTTAAAACAAATATAAGCATCATACTAACTATTTCCCTTATTTCCTCAATTTAAAATAATAAAATCTTTGTTCCTATTACCACATTGTATAAATATTTTTAAATACCTATTCTTGAAATACACTCAATTAAATATTTGTTTCCTCTAATTGCAACTAGAAAAGTCACATAAACAATCAACTCGATAATTAAATCTAAGATTTGGATTTATTAAAATCCTTTCATATTCAGTGATAATAAAGATTAATAAGATAGGTTACTCAATTTCCTTTAATTTAATAAGATCCCTTATAAAGACGAAGGAGAAAATTCAACTAATTAACTAATAGGCTGATCAAATATTTCAATTTAACTTAATCAACTATAAGAACTTCATTTCATTTATTAATCCAATTCTTCAATTTAAAATAATAAAAACATTTATTTCCTCAAACAAACTACATTATTTAAATAATATACCTATCTCCACAATTTCATTTAATACAATATCTATTTCTCCATAATAGAATAAATCATGCAATTAACTTATTCTAGTCATACATTAAGTGCATGATTCACTCTATTAAAATGACAATATGAAAATCAACTAATTTATTTTAAGAAGTCTCTCTTACTCTCAAGAAGAAAATTCTACTTTTATCTAATAATCCAATTCCCTACCTATTTTGATTAAAATAACAATTTCCTCAATATTAAATTAATAAATATCCATTTCCCTAATAGACCAAGGCATGCAAATAAATTATTCTTCCTTTGCATGCACCCAATCAAGAATATTTAATCAAAAACATAAATTTAAATGTTTTATAATAATATATAAAACATTAAACCCCTTTGATCACGCATTAGAATTTACTCATATTTAAAAAAATATATATTCAAATTAAATAGAATCTTTTTGTTTACTTAGAGTTTCTTGTTTACATCAAATTAGAAATATAAATGATTGCTTGAGTGCACACTTAATTGTGTCGATTGCATGCTCTCAACCAAACTAAAATTTATAATGATAACATACATTTTAATACATTATTTAAAATAATTCACCAAATAAAATCCTCTTTCTAAATATGCAAACAATATTTATATAAATATAAATATAAATAAAATAAAGAAAATATTAACACACACAAATATATATATATATATATATATATATATATATATATATTTATTATTAACAGAGGCAGCCATGGGGAAAACAACTTGAAAGTAGCTCCGTGTTTCAAGTATAAATCAGAAAATACAATCTGGGTATTTTCTATTTTTGGAGAGGGATAAGAAAACATCAAGACACAGAAATCCTCTAAATTTTGTGCCAACCCAGTGTGTAGAAATAGAGTTATAGATGACGCAACCATACCATTTTACTATGGAAAGATTTTACCTAAATTTTCTATAGAATATGTATTTATCAAAAACACAAAAATTTATAATTTTCTAGCTAATTAAATTGATTGAGAACTAACAAAAATAAATAATTTTCCTTCTTCAGAATAATCTTTCCAAAATTAATTTGGTTTTCACAAAAAAAAATTATACGGAAAGAGAGTTACAGATTGCTAGAGATTTCAATTCCACAAATTACCCAGAGAGTTCCAATTTCCTCAAATTTATAAAAAGAATTTCAATTTCAATCAAGTATTACAGGATTCTTCATGATAAAGTTTATCAAAATTACTATAGGCAGATTTAAACACAAATCTCTGAAGATTACGAAAATCTCTTTTCTTTAAATTTACACAAAGGTTTTCAAAAAACAAAACTAAATTCTTAAACCATAGATTGATTTCTTCTGAGTTATTTCACAACTTTTCAACAATAAGGAAGCCTTACAAAAAATTGAAACAATTTAAAGCTTCTACAAACAAAACACAAAAAACTTCTTGCACAGACAATCTTTCAATTTCAATTAACAATTTAAGCAAAGCTTCTACAAAACTAACTTTTGTGCAGACAATCTTTCACAAACAATAAAATAAATAACATAAATTGAGAAAACCTATTTTCTTGAAGCTTGAAGAAGATAAAGATTGAAGGAGGGGCTCTCCTTCAAAGATCAATTCCAACACTTCTCCCAAAGTCACCACTTCCAAGAAGATGTAAAAATACAGAAACCCCCAGAATTCTTGAAAACCCCTTTGAGTTTTCTCAAATTTTCAAGAAAAAACCTCTTTCAAAAAAATAATCTCTTCTTTCTCCAGAAATCCCCTCTGTAGAGAACTTTTTTTTTTTTTTTAATTAAATTCCTCCTCTCAAAAATAATATCTCCACTAAGAGTAAATCATGCATTCATCTTACACATGTCACATTCAAAATATCTTCTCAACAATCAGATATTTTCTCCAAGCCTTTGCATGTTAAAAAAAATTCTAATTTCAATTTAATTCCAAATACTAATTTAACTCCATATTGAAATTAATTAATTCTAATTGAAATTTACCATTAACAATTAAATTAAATCTCCCTTTTCTTTTAATTTTCTCAACAAAATATTTAAATTTTAATTATTTAATAAATAAATTCAACCTGTAGGATTAAATTTAATTAATTAAATAAATCAAATTTAATTAATCAACTTAAATAAAAATTTCTATCACAATGTACAATTTAAATTTAAATAAATATCAACATAACTTAAAACATAAACTCTAAGTATCTATTTCCATAAACAAGAGCCCTTTAGAATTAAACAATATTAAAACAAGCACCAAAGACAGAACAGACTCAACTGATGACACACTATGGCTAGGGTGTAGAACTAACACAGGTAACCTAGCTACTATCTCCCAATCATCATACCATTGAGTTGACATGCTCAAACCTGTGAAGCCAGGTGGAGTCGATGTCATGTACCTTCAAACCTATATCCAAGGCATCAATAGCACATGCATATAAAATCATTATAAGATACACCATGAAGAGGAAATCACAGAATTGCAAGGCGCTCACAAGCGAGTGATGCAATCATGTCCCCTTCACCAATACATTATCATCAAACTGACACTTCCATCTTAATGACATCCATAAGCAATAATCATGTCATAATAAACCAACATTATTTTAATCAATGCATGACAAGTGTAACATCAAGGAAAGTACATCTCATAACACACATAGTTTGTATTGTTCAATAAGCAATGATGAAATAACAAAGCATCTTAATCTAACATAAGAGTAAAATAGAGGGGTGTTACAGTAAGGATGGTGTATTTTTCTATGAATGCAAGATGGTAGTGTGTGATAGTAGAAGTCTTGGAAGAATGTGATTGGAATGGTTGAGAGTGGTTAGAATGCAAAAAAATGGCCAAGTGTTAGTTATTTAGCAAGGTAGATTGAAATGGATGGTCAAGATTGATTCTTGAAAGAGGATCAAGGGTTGAGATCAAAGAGTTGACCAAAGCAATTGAAAATTACTTTTTAATGTGCATGGAAAGGATAAAAGGGATTTAACATTCCTTGGGAAAGAGAAATGGAATTTAATATTTCTTGGTAAAGAGAAAAGGAATTTAATATTCTTTGGGGGATGAGAGAGGAATTAAAAATTCCTCAAAAGGACCTTGGGAAGACATAAGAGAATTACAAATTCCCTGGGGGATGGGAAGAGTTGACCAAGGGGTTGATTATGCTAGTTAATTAATGATTAGGCTGTGTAAGTGAGAGATTAGGAAAATTATTAGGTGAGTAATGAGGATTAATGATCCACTTGCATTTTATGGAGGATGTGACACCTCCCTAATCAATGATTAGGAATGTGCACATTCTTAATAAAGGATTAAGCAAGGGAGATTAAGACTAGGAGTGGATTATGGTGGATGCGACATGAGGGTTATGAATAAATAGATTATTTTTTAAAAAAATTGAGGAAAGGGATGAGGGGTGAAGTATTTAATTATTTAATTAAATACGTTAGGGATTTAGAGGACTTTAGGGGTATTAATTAGTTAATAAAAATATTATTTAATTAATGTGGATAAGAGGATATTTAGACAAAAAGGGATAAATTTGAGCAAATATAAGTGGTCAAATTTAGGTCTCTACAAAAATAAATGTAAACATAAAACATGAAAGTGGTGATGCACCAACACTTTTACAACATTTCAAATCTTCAAGTTCTTTCCTATGAATGATATGATAGATTAAAAACTCCACAACCCTTCATTGTTGTGAAGAGAATGAATAGTAGAGGCTAGATACAAGATAAATGCAGTCATTCAATTTACCTGCAAGAAGTTCTCATTAAGAACCGACCAAGTACAAAAGTTTCAAGAGTTAATGGAAATTATTTGAAAGCCACATAAACTCTCCCTCTTAATAAAATATAGCACAAATAAATAATAGAGTTCAAATAAAATAGAGAAGTGCAATGACATAATCTAGTTTCTATAGGTTATTCCTCTATTATGCAAACATATAGGATGAAAATCAAATAATCAAACCATTCAGATAAAGCTAGACACAATGTTCTATTCTAGATGAATATATAAAGAAGGAAACATTGATAGAGGCCATATCATGCACAGTTTCAAATATTTCTCTCAAATAACTTATAGTTCAAATATTAAGTGAACTTTAAAATAGAGGTCAGATTCCAACCTAACAATAGTTTGAGTTAAAATGGATATAACATGCCAGAGTGAAGCAGTGTTCTGTAAACTTACAAATATCTCCTATAACTATTAAAAACTAAAGAAACTTCTTTCCAAAAGGAAATCCTTAGGAACAATCTTCTTCTATTGCCACCTCAAATTTAGATCAAGGTTAATATTCAAAGAGTAGAAGGGTATGTGCAGGATCATCATGGAAAAAATAGGCCCTTAAGTGGCAATAAAAAGACAAAAAATTAGAGTTAGACAACTTGACATAAAAATTTGAATAATTTATCTATATTATTTCAAAAAAGTAAAAATAAAATGTGTAGAAAATTGAATGTAGTTTCTAAAATACTAGACCTTTATTTTAAAAATAAAAATCATTTTGGTGAAAATTTGAAATCGCAATGCAGTAATATTTAAATTTCAGGGTAAAAATAAGAAGTAGTTGTCTATCTGACCACCCTAACCACAATAAAATGATAATATTTTTTTATAATATTTTAGATATAAGTAGAGGACTCATGTCCCGATGTGATGCATTTTTTTTTATAATTTTTTTCCAAGTAAATAATTAATTATGAATTTAAAAAAATATAAAAGCTCATCTATCTAACCACCTTAGCTTGGTCAAAAATTCATGAAATTCAATTTTTTTTTTTTTAATCCTATAGTATTCAAAGCATAGAATGTGACGCATGTTTCAAATTCAAAAAATGTGATACCATTTTGAAGGTTATAGATGTTTTTCAATTAGCCTATCAATCAGGACTTTATTTGTAATTCTAATAAAAATGAATAATAATTATTTATTAAATTCAAAGTAAAGCACAATTTATATTGGTGGAAAGTTGAGAATCTCCTCTAAAAACTCTTTTCGTTTCATCAATTTTGGGTAACAAAAAAGTTGTTAGCCACATGGACCATCATATGGCTTACATATCGCCACTTTTCGGCCCATCATGATCTTGCACATACCTAGAACAAAAAATGTTCTAAGTGCATAGGAGAAAAGAGTGTGGATTAGAGGGATGTGTTGTTGAGATTGGAGCATCAACAATAGAGACTAAGTTGCAAAGATTGCAACAAAGTATTGTTCAGTTGCAAAGTAAGTTGCAACAGTGAATTGTAAACAAAAATGTATTTGTCAATCTATGGTTGGTGACATCTAATAACTAATTTGGTGCTTAGTGTAGGGGATTTTTTTTCCTTGGATTTGTTGCTCCTAAATCAGGGAGTTGGTGCTTCCATAGGGTTGGTGCTCTTAAATAGTATAACAAAATATTTTATTATGATGTTGGATTTGAGTAATAGACTCAAGCAGCCTCTATCACCATGGTTTTTCCCATATTGGGTTTTCCATGTACATCATGTGTTATGGTATTTTGTGTGTGTTCATGATTATCTATCTACTATTTTAGTAGATCTACATAAAGGGAATTAATCTATAGTATTGATTATGGGCTAAATAAGCTAGTCTACACAAAATATTTTAAGAGCTAAGTTTTAAGATCTACTACTTCACCCTCCCTCTTAGTAGATTCTTGTGCTCCAAAAATTGGTATCAAAGCCCCATGTTCCTTAGGAGAAGCTTAATCAACTTGAGTAGATCTTGATAATTGAACACAATAATGTATAATCAGGAAGGATCATTTGTAGAAGTACTTCCCTTTGATGTAGCAGACTATAAGTGTTGGAGCAGTAAAATGAAGAAAAAACTAATGTCTTTAGGGTCTGATTCATGGATGCTAGTTGATAAGGTATATAAGTCTTCTGTTACACCTTAAAGTAATGAGGCTGAAAAGAAGGCTTATCAATACAATGCTAAGGAAAGGTTTGAAGTTCTGATGGGATTACTAGGATCCATGGCTATAAAAGTTATACATTGTCAAACTACACATGATATATGGAATGAGTTAATGAGGATGTACGAAGGTGATGAAAGTAAGGTGAATATATATGGAGGTGAGTCTAAAAGTCTTAAGAAAAGTCAAGATGAGAATACTAGACATACATCCATAGGAGATGTTGCAATTATAAGGGAGAAGGTAGAAGCATCTACTTTTGGATCAGAAGAGCCCAATAAGGAGTAAATTGATTTCATCAAGAGATTGAGAAGAGACTCTAGAAAATATAGAGATAAGCTACCCCTTAAAGGTTTTAACTTTGGTAGAATAGGTATTTTTGTTTCTAAAGTCCCTCATAATAGAAAGGAAAGAAAGAAGAGGACAACAAAAAGAAGAATAATCTACATAGAAGAAAATAATATAGGTTATCTGATGTTAGTAGTAGCTCATATGATGAACATGAAGTAGCTATAAGATTAAGGGAAATGAATCCATGTTCATGGATTTATGAAAAAAATTTGATGAAGAAGTTGAAAGGTTTGGCAAAGAAGAATAAGTTGACTTTGAAGGTAAACTCATATATTCTCTAGATGAGATTAAAGGTTTGGATAAGGAGAATGAAGAACACAAATTGCATGCACAAAATGAGATTGATAAGCTAACCAAAATTATTGAAGAATCCAATCAAATGGTGATCAAATTGAAGACGCGGGTGGAAGAAGCAAAGAGAATAGAAGATGTAGGAAAATTTGAAGTACAGTGTAAATCTAATGAGTGCATGAAACTAGAGGCAAAAAATGTGGCTTTGAGATATTACATGAATTGGTAAAATAAAAAAAGCAATAGAGAATTAAAGAAAAGGTTTTCCTTGTTTTTGAGAAAGAAAAGAGTCCTTCTACTAGTGGTTTTGCAAAATTATATGATAGATTCAAAATAGAAGAAAGATGTTGCACCAAGGAAGAGAAATCCTAGACAATATGTTCTAATGAAAATGCCTCTAGAAATGGAAGATCAAAACAATACACTACTAAGGTGAAGAAAGAAAAAGAGGAAAAGAAGCCTGCTACAGATAAGAAGGAAAATAACCATTCAATTTCTAATTATTAGAAGAAGAATCTCGCAACATATAAGAAGGTGGAGAAATCAATCCCAAAAAAATTAAAGAGAAAGAAATAGTCAAAGGGAGCTTATGTAGATGGATTCACTAGGATGAGATACATGAAGATTCCAAAGAAAAGAAGACCATATCATCTTTCACAAAGAAAATATATGACCAAGTACTTTACATATTTTTATGGTTACTATTATAGCTATAATCAATTTGGTCATAGGGCTAAATAATGTAGAGTTGCAACTAGAAGGAGCATAAAATATTTAAATAGAAATTAGTTTTCTCCTATAATGAATATGAATGTAATATGATACAATTGTAATAAATTTAGTCACATAGCTAATATTTGTAGATAAAATTGAGTAAGCCCAATAACAAATTATGAAAGGAGAAATATGTCCCCCAAAGTAAAAAATGGTTCACATATTCTTGAGAAGAATTTTTCCAAGAAAGAGAAGAATCCCAAGAAGGTGTGGAGATTAAAAGGCTGGAAGGAAGCACCAAATGTGGTTGCTTCCACCTTACATCACTAAATATTAGTGATAGGGCATGTGTCTAGGGGGACCTAAATCGATATCTATTCATCCCTAGAAATGAAAGGATAGATCAAGTTTGGTAAAATATGTTTTAAAAATTTCTAATGACTTGATGGTTGTAGATTTATAGTTACACATATTCTCCTTGTATGGATTGTTAAAAGAAAAGAGTATCTATAATTGGGAGAAAATTTGTGTAGTTTCTCTGAAATCCTCCTTGTTTGCAAAAAGAAGTGACATGTCTTAGGGGGAGTTGTTTTGTAAATACACTTGAAATTTATTTTGTTATAACTGGTATAGAGTGGTTTCAATTGGTGTCATACCATTGTGAATTGGTACATAATAATCTAGTTGGTAAAGAGCCTAAATTGAAATAAATGCTCAAGGTATATAGAAAGAGAGAATGGAGCAAGGTCTAAGAGGGAGTTGCTATAGGTGTCAAATTAATGTTATAATTGATATAGTGCACTCTAGAATATCAATTGGTACAAAGAATAAAGTGAAAACATCTAAAATTGGTATCAAACCTTATTGGTTCAAAGGATGTAATGGAACTTCAACTTGCATAAGATAGTGTTAATTGGTACAAAATGGTTGGAGTATATGGATTTTCCATTGCAGTCAAAGGAGAGAAAAATTGGTATCAAATCGTATTGGTCAAAGGTGGAGAAAAAATCCTTTTCTTTTCCATTTTTGAGAAGAAGTAGAGGTTGTAGCAGCATGGTGACCCTTTTCCATTGGTCTCAAAGGGGGAGAAAAGATGAGAAAATGCTCAAAATTGGAGCATGAGAGAAAAAGTATGTAAATTATCATAAGGACGAGCAAAGGAGATATGAGCTTAGAGGATTATCCACCATTGGCTATAGATGGAGCATTTAGTTTTTCCATCAATGAAAAAGGGGGAGATTTTTGGCATCTTGTTTTCATTGATGTCAAAAGGAGAGATCAATGGTGAAATAGAGCCAATCCTATAAAGAAGTAACATGGAATTTGATCCTATAGGAGGATATTTTTAGCATGATGAAAAAATATTCCATTAATGTAAAAATGTTGTTCAGTGGTGTGCTTGGATGTCATGAAGACTAGAGGATCAATGTCTAGAAGAGTTGGTGCAAAATGATGAAGATAGGAGCATGCATTTGTAAATATTGCAAAGTTGCTCAAATGTTGCAATAATATCATGAAATGTTGACATACTGTTGTAGAGATTTCTTCCAGAAGACGTAGGTGAAATAGGTAGTAGATTCAATATGGGTTCTCTAAGATATTCTCAAAAACATAAGTTTCAAGTCCAAACGATAGTGGATGTTCTCAAAATGGAATTATTTGTGCTCTCAAATTAGTTTAGGGTTTATCAGTTAAACCATAGGTTTTTGTAGTCATGGAATTCTAATAGTTTTTCTATTTTATTTTTAACTTCTTGTTGGTTGTTAATAGTTTCTTAAGTTGTCAGTAAATCCATTGTGCTTGTCATGTAACCAACCCCATTTACTT
The DNA here is from genome assembly GCA_007115665.2 of Sequoiadendron giganteum. Classification (NCBI taxonomy): domain Eukaryota; kingdom Viridiplantae; phylum Streptophyta; class Pinopsida; order Cupressales; family Cupressaceae; genus Sequoiadendron; species Sequoiadendron giganteum. The sequence goes on from CM021100.1 coordinate 26,232,645, forward strand.
AGCAGTCTTGGTTGATAGTGTTTTTGTGCATTGCGACCAACCTTCACATTGTTGTTGTGAATCCAATGAATGATATGATTTTCATGATGAATTGTGTGCTCATGATGAATATATGATGATGTATGTTGATGCATAGAAGATCACACAAATATCACCTTTTCCTTTGCATTGTGCTTTGGTATCTTGTCATAGAAGTTTTTGTCCGATATGCAATGAGTGGTTGAGATGAAATGGAAGAATTCCAATGACTATCACTTTATTCCTTCACATCACGATTATGATTTCAAAGGAAGATACGGTTTTAGCGATGGGTGATGATTGGAAGATAATGGAGTATGATGACACCATGTACAGATGGAAAAATGAGGTTACATTGCATAAAGCCTTCACATTGCTATAATTGAAGCCAAAGGTTATTTTCTTCAACAATGAGTGATGGAGTTTGATCAATGACAATGATCAAGCCAAGGAATATCAAAGGTGCCTTCTAGCCTATGGCACCTATGGTGGGACCTCATCCATGCCTCGTGGGGGAGAAGGGAACGGTGAAGATAAAAAAAAAAAAATTGATTGGATGGAGGACAAAGTACCTAGTGGGTCCTAAATGTGCAAGTCAACCATGTGGCAGGATATCGCTTGGTAACTTCACATCATTGTTGTGAAGCAAAGTGATACAATGGTTCTCAAGATGAGTGATGAACAGATGAAGGTGTGACAATGACATCATGATGAATGGTGGAAACATACGATTGCATCAATCGAAGTAACCTAGTTGGGGAGAAGGATAAACATCATTGAGACCAAAATGATAGACCCTTCTATACAATAATGGCACCAAACAATGACCTTGGTGGGACCAAATAAGGAGGTGACGATGGTGAATGCACATATAAGGAAAAGTCACAGTGTGTGATTGATCAACATTTAAAGTCACATAGGTGATGTTTGTTGTATGGTGTTGACAAGGATGACATGTTGATAGCAAAGACTATTTCACATAAGAGCTAGTATTATGTGTTAGAATTTCTAGATGGTGAAGAGCGATTACTTGATAGGTCCCAACTCACATCATTGTTGTGAGTTTCATGGCAGTGTTATGGATGATAAATGGTGATATTTCTCTAGCCCACTGAGATTTAGTGGAATTGTCATTAGATCTCACAGGGTAGTGACCTTTGGATGCATGTCTTGGTGGACCCTGACCATGGAAAACAATGTTTGAAGGAGATCAATGACAAAGATAAAAAGGTAGAGATCTAATGGTGATCACCAATCAGTAAATATCAGTGATGCACATTTAAAGTATATAATCTAATGATCATGTTTTAAAGGTGTCAAGATGAACAAAGATCCAAAGGATCTAGACATGAAGAGATAGGATCGATGAACTAGTTTCAAATGTGAATATTATGAATGGATAATTCTATGTAAATAGGGTTTTCACTCATAACCAACACTATGAATGAATTTAATTCATTCAACTACACCTATGACCAATTTCAATGAAGATTTGATCTGCTATAAGGTGGAATAGATAGGTAAGATGATGAAGATTAGAATTAGATAATTTGAATAGAGTATAAAATTCAATGCATATCTAATTCTAGGGTTTTTCATGATGTTATTCTTAGCAAGTTCCCTATGATAGAATTTAATGTTGTAAGGCTTGATGTAGAGGTATGGTGTGGATTAAGACATCTAGTAAACTTTGATAGTTGTTTCTAGATGAGTTGGATGGTGGTGCAAGGCTCAAGATGAACATAAATCTTGTTGGTGAAGATAGCAAGTGTGGTAAACCCTAATAGAGGATTCTAGACAATTTTATCATGAGTGAGAATCTTCACACAACAATTGCAAATCTATGGAGTCATGAAAAATGAAGATAATCAAAAAAATTCTTAAGTAATTACATCTGCTAGATGTGAGTTGAGTCGGAATGGTTTGAAAAGGTAGAAAGAGCTAAAAAAAGGTATGTATTGCTAATAATGGAGTAGAGGAAGAGTGACAAGAGATTAGTGCAATAGAAAGAGTATGAAAATTTTGAATGAGTAGAACCCAAATAAAAACATAGAGTTAGATTTGGGTTAATATTCAGAGAGTAGAACAGATAATGTTCCAAGTATAGAGGAGAAAAGAGTGTAGAGTAGAGGGATGTGGTGTTGAGATTGCAGCATCATCTATAAATATTAAGTTGCAAAGATTGCAACAAATTATTGTGCAGTTGCAAAGTAAGTTGCAATATGGAATTCTAAACAAAAAAATAAAATAAATGTATATATGATTGGTTGGCACCATCAGATAACTAATTTGGTGCTCAATGAAGGGTATTGGTGTCTCCTTTAAGTGGATTCTCCTAAATCATGAAATTGGTGCTTCCTTAGGGTTGGTTCCCTTAAAAATTGTAACAAAAGATTTGATTGTGATGTTGGATTAGAGCAATAGACTCAAGAAACCTTTGTCACTGTGGTTTTTCCTATCTTGGGTTTTCGATGTACATCATGTGTTATGGTATTTTGTGTGTGTGCATGATTATCTCTATACTATTTTAGTAAATATGAATAAAGGTTTAAAGGGAATTAATCTACAATATTGATTAAGTGCTTAAGAAGCTATTCTATAAAAAAGAGTTTAAGAGCTAAGTTTTAAGATCTACTATTTCACCCCCTAGTGCATTGTTGTGCTCCAACAAGATGTAAATGACCAAAGGAAAAAAATACTAGAATCTAGAGATAAAAAAACTCAACACTCCCTTAGCATTGAACTAACACTCATGAACAAGTGAAATAGTGAAATAGCCATGGGAGAGGTGAGGTTTTTTACATAGAAAAATAAAGGAAAATAATTCCAAGAGGAGTTAAAACTCCCAACTTCCCATGATAGGTGGTATTTTTACCTACTTTATAAATTCAAAATTACATGGTTGTACCTACTTAGTAAAACCAAACAAATGGTTATGAGAGGTAGTAAATAAATCCAAAAGAAGGTGTGAGGATCAACTACCCAAAGGTAGGTGATAGTGAAACATGTAACTGATATATTATTCCACATGTCCTCATACTAACCATTCTAATCTAGCCTAAGAAATTTTAATAATGTGTGTAGGAAAAATAAATATTCCCCAACGTAAGGAAAATAAAAAACCTACACTAGCATCCATGAGATCATCCATTCTTGGTAAATGAAAATGATACTTGATTGCTATTTTTTTGATGGATTGTGAGTCCTTTTACATTCTCCATTAACCTTCCTTGTTTGGTGCTAACATATTTGATACTATGCATGAGCTAATAATTTCTATAATAAGTCCTCTCTCCAATATTTGTTAAACCTACTTGTTCACTTCTTCATTTTCTATAGGTGTCAATTCATAAGAAGCCTTATTGGGTAAAATTTCCTTTGGGATAAAATCAATATTATGGATAATTCTCCTTGCAATTGGTATTACTTCTAGTAATTCCTTGGACACAATCTCCTCAAATCACTCAAGTATCCCCTTTAATTCTAAAGGAATATCACTATTGTTATTTTCTACATCTACATGCAACTCCTTGGAAATCACAAATAGAGAAAAAATTATCCAATGAAGCACATAATCTAGACATTTTACTACATAATCTTACCTCCACTACCACATTCTAGTACATTACACATAAAAAACTATCACAAATGGAAATAATTTAGAACTCTGATCAAAGAAAAATTTCTACCAGAAGCAAGGGATTATGAAGATATACGTGTTTACAAAGGGGATACCCTACCACAACATTATTTAGATATGTTCATATACTTCTAGGAAGAGAGATACAAGTATGATGGTAGAATATACATCCAAGTGTTCTACTGGACACTTAAATCAGTGGCTAAAACTTGGTATATTGACAAATAGAGATGTGTAGAAACTAAAGCATGGGACAAAACAACCACTAAATTTTTCCATACCTTTTCCTAAATTCTATTGAAAACCCTTAAATACATACTTCATTATTATGAATGAGAGATATCATATTCAATCTAGAAGAGGATCAAAAAATAGAGGTACCATAAACCACCTCCCCACCACCAAAGGAAGAAGGTATATATGATTTCATTGATTGGTTGGTCTAGGAAGCAACTAATCTGATGAAGCACTATTGTGCAATAAAATATGATGAAGAAAATAATACCCCAAAAATAAAAATATAACAAGGAGATAGAGAAATAGAAGAATCCACTAAACTTAAAATAAAATACTACAATGGACCCCCCAAAATAAAGGAGACAAACATTGTGATAGAAGGTGATCCCAAAATAGAAAGGATAGGGGATAATTGGAATGAAAAGGTAGTAGCAAAAACAATAGAATCCCTATTAGAATTCCAAGATTTATTCCTTATAATTTTTTTTAGAAATGAAAGGAATTAAAGAGGAGGTAGGAATGATGAAAATTAAACTTAAAAAGGTGTTAAACTATTCCAAAAAAGGCCTTATAGACTAAATCCAAATATGAAAAGGAAATTAAAAACTAAGATAGAAAAGATGTTAGTTGTTAGAATAATCAAACTGATAGAAGATGTTGACTAGATAAGTCCTATGGTGGTACAAAACAATAAAACAAGAGAGATAAGGGTATGTGTAGACTTACGAGAATTGAATAAAGTATGCTTGCATGATCCATATCCAACTCCCTTCATAGAAAAGTTTTTGGAATCAATATTTGGAAGAAAGATTTATTCATTTATTGATGGTTTCTTTAAATACCATCAAGTTAAGACTAGGGAGGAGGATCAATCTAAGAATACTTTTCCTATGGAATGGGGTTTTTATATGTATACAATGATGTCCTTTGGATTAAAGAAATACTCTATAATATTTATTATAATAATGATTAATGATTTTAAAGAATTCATCCATGATTTTCTAGAAGTTTACTTGGATGAATGGACTGTCTATGGGCTAGTGAAATATCATGTACAAGTCCACTAGATGATGTTAAATAGGTGTAAAATTATGCATATATCTTTTAATTTGAAGAAATGTATCATTGCGGCACCCTTTGGGACTCTTTTAGGTCACATTAATACTAAACTTATCACCACCTAAAAATACACTAGAAGTGAAGACATTTTTGGGCTACACCAGATACCATAAGAAGATCATAAGGGGATATGCTAACATTGTTGTGCCACTAGAAGAAATCTTGAAAAAGATGAAGGGTAGAAATATAAAATGGATTGATGAATCCTAAAAATCCTTTGAAACCTTAAAGAAAAAAAATATAGAAGAACTAATTCTATTATTTTTGGATTGGAACAATCCTTTGTATGTTCATGTAGATGCCTTTGATATAGTTGTAGGAGCATTTCTCGGATAACCCAAAGGAAACAAGGACCATCCCATATCTTTTACCAGTAGGAATTTTTCTATCACAAAAGGGAATTGTACCACTATAGAAAGGCAAGCACTAGCTATGGTGTATACGCTATAGGAAGATAGGCATTACTTTCTCTCCACACCATTTACATTCTTTACAGACCATGAAATTCTAAAATAGTTTCTTAATAAAATAGTAACCCATGGGTACATATGTAAATGGATATTGTTATTTCAAGGGTTGGATTTTAAAATTATGTAAAACTTGGGAAGAATAATCAAGGATCAGATTAGTTACAACATATTGAAACCAGAGAACTAAATGCATGTGGAGAATATTTACTCAACACACATATATTTTTCATCAATTTGGTATCAGGAGAGCTAGAATTCATTACCATCTTGATTTCTACAAAATAGTTTTCTAAGGATATATCACCACAAGATAAAAAAAGACTTGTGTAGAGGCCTACACCACACACCCTAGTAGAAGGAGAGCTACACCATCTTGAGAGAGATGATATTTTGAGAAGAGTAGTTTATAAATAGGTGATTAAGTCAATTTTAAAAGAATCACATGATGGAGTTGCATAAGGACATAACTCCAAAGAAACTACAGCTAGAAGGATAAATCTTCCAAGCCTATCATGACCAACTCCTCACAAAGATGCCATAAAATACACAAAAGGATGTGATATTTTCCAAAGGGTAGGGAAACCTACCACATAAGATGAAATGACACTTAGACAAATATTAACATAAAATCCATTTGAAAAATGGGCAATAGAATTCATAGGAATGATTAAGCCTTCGACAAAACATTCAAAATCCAAATTCACCACAACCAAAAAAATATTGGACTCCAAAGACTACTGTGAGGTTTTTATATTATAATATCATTACAAGGTATGTATTCCTTGTAAGCATAGTAAGTGATCAAGGTCAACAATTTTTGAACAAAATGATAAAGGAATTAGTTCAAAACTTTATGATAACACATAATAGGAATATCCCTATCATATGCAAGAAAATGGCATAAGAGAAGCACTAAACAAAGTAATTGGAAGGGAACTAACCAAGATGTGTGATAGTAACACAATATATTGGGGTGTAAAAGTACCTATCGTACTCTTGGAATATTGTACATCCTATAAAAGGACAAGTAATTTCACCCCATTTCATTTGGTTTATGACATTTATGTGATAGTAACTATGAACTTAATATTTCCTAACATATGTACCACACTTAATTTGTGTTGGAGGACAATCAATCCTTGATGCAAAGTATAGAATTCTTGGAGAAATTGGATGAATATCAACAAGTTTCAATTTATAACCATAAATTGGAAAAATAAAGACCAAAATCATGGAACAATAGAAACCTATGATTGAAAAAATTTAAGAGAGGATACATCATATTGTTGTATGATAGTAAATTCAAAAACAAAGGAAAGTTGAAGGTGTGATGGATATGTCCTAATTTTGCAAGTATAGATGTTTTTGGTGGTGTTTTCATTGATGTAAACACAATTCAGGTTGAGTAAGTTGTGTATTTTCCAAGTGCTTTTGACAAAATTTGAGAAATAATGAAAGTAGTGTTGAAGTGTGTTTTGAGTGTGCTCTGGTATTGTGCTCTAAATTTATCCTATTTTGATACTATTCCTATGTGGATTTTTAACTATGATCATAATATTCAATGGATCGTATATCCTGATTTTTAGCTTCTGGGTCGATGGAGAGTAGAAGATATGTTCACCAGTGTGTGAACTGGTTTTCCAAAACTATTTGTTTGTGGACTCAAAGAAATGTTTTGGCAACATAGTCCTATGATATTTGGTTTCAAATCTTGCAGATCTGAGAGATGACTCTTTCTAATGGTTTTTGTGTTTTGATATTTTTTCTTATGGTTTGGCACTCTGAAAGACCTACTCCAGAGCTCCTGTGTTTTTGTTGGTTGGTCCGGTTGGACTAGTGAAGAGTTCTCTATGAATGAAGTTTTTTGTAATTTCGACGGATGTACCTGAGATGTTCTCAGAGATGGTAAAATGACTGGTGAAGTGTGTTGAGTGATCCACATGTTATTATCTTGTGGAAGATGTGTGTACTTCTAGGATCATTGGTGTTTTCATTAGGTTTGGTCAGCCTAGTGTTTACATTTTACATTAGGCTTTTGCATTGATTTAAGAAAGCATGTGCTTGATCCAAAATTTAGTTTGGACCCTAAATTAAATATGTAATTGGTCCTCTCATATTCTTATCCATTGCGAGAATGTTGAGTAGCCGACCTAGTTTGAATTTATCATTTAAAATTGTATAGCCAACCTTGGATAATGTTTCTAAGGTTGAAGATGGTATAAAAAAAAATCAAGTTGTGGTGAATTGAGGCAAAAATAATTTAAGGTGTTAGATTCTTAAAATCATTGAGCTGATGGCATCTACAATCTTCTGATTAGGCTAAAAATGTGGGGAACCCTAGTGGTGGACCTTCATTTATCTCTTTTTATTTTTCTATAGGTTGTAAGCCTCCTTTCTTGATAGTGAGTCATTCTCAAGGTAGTAAGCCCTTAATATGGGTAGTGAGCCTTTGTATCTGGGTAGTGAGCATTTGTATCTAGTGTTGCATTACTACTATATTATGAATTAATCCTCACCATGGTTTTTCCATCATTGGGGTTTCCACGTAAATCTAGTTTCTCTAGTGTTTTCTTTCTATTATTTGAATTTCATGTTTACACTTTATAAGAGATTGAAGTTAAGGTGAAAACCTTATGTTTATAAGTAAAGTGATTTGATATAACATATTCACGCCCCCTCTTAGTTTTCTTGTGCATTTCAACAATTGGTATTAGAGCTTTGACTCCTCAATGAAAAGATTAACCGCTTGAGGTAGATTAGATGGCGCACACATTGTAAATTCCTTATTTTGATGGAGTTGTTTATAGTGTTTAGAAATAACTTATGAGAAGTTATCTAATTCCACTTAGTTTCAGTACCTAGAAATCTATGGAGACAAATTATGTGATACCAGTAGCGGGTCCTTCCTCTACTGATGAGATTGTAGCTTTTGAAGAGAATGAAAGAGAAAGGTATGATATCTTCAGTGTTTTATCTAAAACAAAAAGAACAAAAGTTATTTCTATAGATATTGCTCATGAAGTATGGAAAAAATTGAAAGACATTTATGAAGGGAATGATAGAGTAAATTTGTCAAGGAAACTAACTGCTAAGTGAAAAATTTAGAACTTAAGAATAGAAGATAGAGAAGACATTGCAAAATATTATTAGAGAGTTGAACTTATAGCAACATAAATCAAGAATCAAGGTGGTACCATGATAGATGAAGATATAATTGAGAATATCATGATGAACTTACTAGACAATTATAGTGAAAAAATGTCTTCTCTTGAAGAACAATATGATTGAAATAAATTTAGTAAAGAGAATCTATTTGGTGTCCTAAGTACATTTGAAATGAGAAAGTCTACAAGAGATAAGGAGAAGACTGAAACAACCTTTAAATAAATGAAGATAGGAGATGATTCAGATGATGATGATACAAAATATTTGGATTCAAATTTCACAAGGATATTAAAGAAAGGTATTGGTAAATACAAAGGTAAGTTTCCTTTTAAGTGTTTTATTTGTGGAAATATTTGTCATTATGCATCAAGATGTCCTAATAGAGCTACACAAAAGAAGAATAAGGATGATAATAAAATTCATAAATATAAAAAGGATAGGAAGTTCAAGAAATTGTATTATGTCAAAGAAGATGCAAGAATTTTTTATGATGAATATGACTTTGAGGAAGATAAAGATGAATGTTTGTTTCTAGCCCTCGAAAATAAATGTGCAAAGGAATCTGGTTCATAGATCAAGAAGGATGAAATCAAAGGTACTCTGGTAACTAATTTTCATGCTAGATAGGATGAAGAATTTTGGGTAATTGATAGCAGATAATCAAATCATATGACTGGAGATAAGAGTAATTTTACTAAACCTGAGAAGTATGATGGAGGAATAGTTATGTTTGGACATGAATCTAGTGCTAAGATTGTTGGTAAAGGAACAATTATCTTTTACGAAAAACACAATACTGATGATGTTTAGTGTGGGGTAGCAAGCTAAGTAGGCTTAACCTTGGGGGAAACTCTATGGTTAAGCGCGCTTGAGATGGAGCAGTACTGGGATGGGTGACCTCCCAGGATGAACCAATGCTTCACCTCTGTGAGCATCACCTAGATGCAATGAGTGGTAATTGGACCATTCATTATCATGAGAAATGGGTTCTTGTGAACCACTACCCATGAATCATGGGTCAATGAGTTTAACTTGAAAAACTACATGGTTGAATCCTGATAGCAATATCATAATTTGACATGCTGTGGAAGAAACCTCCTACTTATCAATTGATGAGATAAAGGGGCTCTATAATGAATGGTTCATAAGGCACAACACTTGCTAAAGGTTTTGCAAATGGGGTAGCAAGCTAAGTGGTATTAACCTTGGGGGAAACTCTGTGGTTAAGCGCGCTTGAACTGGAGCATTACTGGGATGGGTGACCTCTCAAGATGGACCAATGCTTCACCTCTATGATCATCACCTAGATGCAATGAGTGCTAAGTGGACCATTCATTATCATGAGAGATGGGTTCTTGTGAACCACTACTCATGAATCATGGGTCAATGAGTTTGACTCATAAAACTACATGGTTGAATTATGATAGCAATATCATAATTTGACATGCTATGGAAGAAACCTCCTACTTATCAATTGATGAGCTAAAGGGGCTCTATAATGAATGGTTCATAAGGCACAACACTTGCTGAAGGTTTTGCAAATGGGGTAGCAAGATAAGTGGGCTAAAACATGGGGAAAAATCTATGGTTAAGAACACTTGAGCTGGAGGAGTACTGGGATGGGTGACCTATCAGGACAGACCAGTGCTTCACCTCTATGAGCATCACCTAGATGTAGTGAGTGCTAAGTGGACCATTCATTATCATGAGAGATGGGTTCTTGTGAACCACTACTCATGAATCATGGGTCAATGAGTTTGACTCAAAAAACTACACGATTGAATCCTGATAGCAATATCATAATTTGACACATTGTGGAAGAAACCTCCTACTTATCAATTGATGAGCTAAAGGGGCTCTATAATGAATGGTTCATAAGGCACAACAATTGCTGAAGGTTTTGCAAATGGGGTAGCAAGCTAAGTGGGCTTAACCTTGGGGGAAACTTTGTGGTTAAGTGCGCTTGAGCTGGAGCAGTACTGGGATGGGTGACCTCCTAGGACAGACCAATGCTTCACCTCTATGAGCATCACCTAGATGCAATGAGTGCTAAGTGGACCATTCATTATCATGAGAGATGGGTTCTTGTGAACCACTACTCATGAATCATGGGTCAATTAGTTTGACTCAAAAAACTACACGGGTGAATCCTATAGCGATGTTTATTATGTAAAGGACTTAAGGAATAATCTCTTAAGTTTCAAACAAATGTGCAACAAAGTTTTTAAGCTTGTATTTCAGGATAAAACTTGTGAGATCAAAAAGGATCTGGAACTATGGTAACATCTAGAAGAAGAAATAATGGAAACATTTATAGAATTAAGGGTGGTGATGGTTAGTTTTTTGTTTCTCAGATTAATGAGAGTTAGCTCTGGCACTAGACAATGGGACATGTGAATTTTAATAATTTGATCAAGATCAGATCTAGGGAAGTTGTCAAAGATCTGCCTCGAATCAGTAAGCCTTCAAAGTCAATCTACAAAAGTTGCCAGATGGGAAAATAGACAAGAAATACTTTTAAAGGAAAGGATAAATCATCTACTAGAATGATAGAATTAATCCATATAGACCTTTGTGGTCCTACAAGAATAGGAAGTCTAAATGGTGACAAGTACTTTATGTTCTTGATTGATGACTACTCTAGGATGACATGGGTTACATTTCTTAGAGAAAAGGATTGGGATCTTGCTAGATTCAAAGTATTTAAGGAAAGAGTAGAAAATGAGGAAAAACTAAGAATTAAATTCGTAAGGTCTAATAGAAGTGGATAATTTACTTCTGGTGAGTTCAATGCATTTTGTGACGAGCATGGCATAAAAATATATTTTTCTGCTCCTAGAACCCCTCAACAGAATGGAGTTGTGGAGAGAAAGAACTGGTCTGTTCAAGAGGCTTCCAAAACTATGATGAAAGAAGAAAATTTTCTTGATGTGTACTAGAGAGAAGCAATCCATGATGTTGTTTATATTCTTAACAAATTTTAGATTAGAGGTAATAGCACTAAAACCCCTTATGAGTAATAGACTAGTAAGAATCCTACTATGAAATACTTTAGGGTATTTGGAAGTACATGTTATATTAGAAGAGATGAAGAAAATATTGAAAATTTTGATGCTAGATGTGATGAAGAAGTTTTCCTTAGATATTCGAATTGCAGCAAGGCTTATAGATACTTTAATAGGAGACTGGGGAAAATAATTGAAAGTGCTAATGTAAAGGTTGATGAAGCTATGTATAGACCAGTGGAAATAAATGAAGTCAAACCTGATGATCCTTTCTGTGCGCAAATACAAGAAGAAGAAAAGGAAGAGACTCTGGAACCTACACCTAAGACTCCTAAATATGTTCAAATAAATCATCCAGAGGAACAAATAATTGGAGAAAAAATTAAAGGAATGAAGACAAGAAGCAAAGTGGTTGAGGTAAATTTGTGTCTACTTCCTAAGATAGAACCTAATACTATGAGTGAAGCATGTAATGATGAAAGTTGGGTTAGATAAATGAAAGAGGAACTATAGTAGATAGAGAAGAATGAGACATGGGAACTAGTCCCTAGACCTACAAACAAGAATGCAATTGGCTCAAAATGGGTATTCAAAAATAAGTTGAATGAAGATGGTGAAGTGGTAAGAAATAAAGCAAGACTTTTCTATAAAAGATATTCATAGGTTGAAGGAATAGATTTTGAATAAAATTTCGCACCTATAGCAAGAATGGAGGAAATTCAAATGTTCTTGGAATTTTCAGCTCATAAAGAATTCAAAGTACATTAGATGGATGTCAATTCTACATTTCTAAATGGGGAACTAGAAGAAGTATACATGGAGCAACCAAATTTTTTTCAAATGTCAAAAAATTTGGACATGGTTTGTAAGTTAAAGAAGGCATTATATGGATTAAAGAAAACTCTCAGAGCTTGGTATGCTAGATTGGATAGATACTTGACAAAGTAGGGATTCAACAAAGGGTCCATAGATAGCAATCTTTACTTCAGGGTTGAGAAAAAAAAGATATTGATAATTGTGGTATATGTTGATGACATTATCTTTGGTGGAAATGAAGGTATGTGTAAGCTATTTGTGGAAGAGATGCAAAAAGAATTTAAAATGTCTATGATTGGTGAATTGAATTTATTCCTTGGAATTCAAGTTAATCAAACTAACAAAGGGATATTTATTTCATAATCTAAGTATGTTAAGGAATTTTTAAATAATTTTGGAATGGAAGACTCCAAACCAGTCTTCACCCCTATAGTAATTATATGTAAGTTGAGTAAGGATGATGAATATACTAAATTTGATTAGAGCATGAACAAATCCATGATTGGTGGACTGATGGAACTTATTTCTACTAGACCTAATATCATGCATGCAATATGTTTAGTTGCAATATTTCAATTAGAACCTAAGGAAGCACATGTTACAGCTGTGAAGATGATATCTGGACATCTTAAAGGAAATCTAGATTATGGCCTATGGTATCTGAAGAATAATGATTTCGCTTTGAATTCCTACACTGATGCAGATTGGGTTGGCTATGTAGATTATAGGAAGAGTACAATTGGTGGTGCATTCTTCCTTGGAGGAATATTAGTTTCATGGTTGATCAAGAAACATGATTCACTTTCTTTATCCACTGTAGAAGCAAATTATATTGCAGCAACATCCTACTATACATAGGTACTTTGGATGAAGAAAAAATTGATGAACATAAGTGTGGTGAGCGATGAACCTATCTCTATATGTTTTGACAATACATCTTCTATCAATATTTGATTTAATCAAGTGATGCATTCTAGAACAAAACATATATCTATCAAGTATCACTTCTTGAGGGAGAAGGTATTGAGCAATGAAGTTACACTTGAATATGTACCTACCAAGGAAAACATTTCTGACATATTCACTAAGGCCCTTCTAAAGGATACTTTTGAGTATCTTAGAGAGAATTTAGGGGTTTATTATCCTCCTTCTTTGAACTAAGTGATCATGGAGGTGCATCAGTCTAGTCGATTCACAAAGTCTTTTTTTTTGGACTGATGATTAAGGACTACTCCTTAAGGGGGAGTTGAGAAGTGCATTGTTATAGTATGTGATGTGGGTTTAATCCTTAGGAGGAGTGAATATAGCTTTATCTAGCAAGTATTTCATTTTCCATTGATGTCAAAGGGGGAGAGATATTCATGTGAAAATTTTATGCTTGGCAGGTTGTTGCTTCTGGAAATCATGTATGTTGTCTTTGATGGTTTTTCACATCATGTGTTGACATCAATGATAAAGGGGGAGATTGTTGCAAGTATGGATGTGTTTGGTGGTTTTGTCATTAATTTTTTCATTGATGTCAACATAGTTCAGGTTGAGTAAGTTGTTTATTTTCCAAGTGCTTTTGAGAAAATTTAAGAAATAATGAAAGCAGTGTTAAAGTGTGTTATGAGTATGCTCTAGTATTGTGCTCCATATTTATCTTGTGTTGATCCTATGCTTGTTTGGATCTATAACTGTGTTCATAAGATTTAATGCATCATATATCATAAGTTTTAACTTCGAGTTCGATGGAGAGTAGAAGATATGTTCACCGGTTTGTGAACTGGTTTGCCAAAACTATTTGTTTATGGATTGGGAGAAATATTTTGGCTTTCTAGTCCTCTAATATTTGGTTTCAAATATTGTGGATATGGGAGATGAATCTTTCTGATAGTTTCTATGTTTTGAATAATTTTCTTTTGGTTTGGCACTTCGGAAGACCTACTCCAAAGCTCCTGTGTTTTTTCTAGTTGGTCTGGTTGGACTGGTGAAGATTTCTCTATGAATGAAGTTTATTGTAACTGTTGTGGATGTACCTGAGGTATTCTCAAAGATGGTAAAATGACTGGTGAAGCATGTTGATTAATCCACACATGATTATCTTTTGGAAGATGTGTGTACTTCAAAGATCATCGGTGTTTTCATTAGGTTTGGCTGACTTGGAGTTTACACATTACATTAGGATTTTGTATCAATTTGAGAAAGCATGTGCTTGATCCAAAATGTATTTTTGGTCCTAAATTAAATATTTAATTGGTCCTCTCACATTCTTATCCACCATAGGAATGTTGAGTAGCCAACCTAGCTTGAATGTGTAATTTGAAATTGTATAACCGACCTTGGAGAATGTTTCTAAGGTTGAAGATGGTATAAAATAAAATCAAGTTGTGCAAAAATTCATATCCATCCATCCATCCATGAATAGAGCAAGTACTCTGCACTAAGTACTCTGAGATTTTTTTAGCTTCCCCACACTTCACCATTTCCCTCTATGCTAAAACGACCACCCCTACTTGCTTATAAAACTCAAAAAAACCCTTAATGTAGAATTAATTCAAGGCATGAATATCTTAGTTGAGATATGAAGGTAGAAGAGATGGTGTTATATAGGCAAGAAAGTGGGGTGGTGCACTGAATGCACATTCTACATATTTAATATTTTATACTATTAATATTCTATGATTTCATGTTTTACTTTTGTGAGTTTACTGTTGTTAGTGTTTGTACTTGAGATATGATACATAATGTACATTGGGATTCTCATAAAATCACTTTTGAAAGTATACGAAATATCCTTACTAAGCACAAGAAGTTGGCAAGGAAGGGGAATTCTCCAACATTTCCATCAATGTTGTGTATTTGGAAGATGTGCAAAAACATATTCATAAATAGATAGTAGAGATTGATCATACCAAGTTCAAGGAACTTGGAAAATCTAGATGTTTGGAAAGACTACCTAGATTTCTATGATAACCACTAATGGGTATGTTTGGTACTCAACAAAGTGCAAAAGAAGTTTATTTACCTCAAAAAAGCATACCAGATCACTAAAGAATCTATTCATATAGTTTGGAATAAGTATGAAGTGAGTAAATTTGGTGAAGAAGGAAATTAAGAATGAATATGTCACAAAGCTTATGAGCACCAACCCAGATGGGAGGTGAATGAATTTCTATGCAATCACAATCCTATTGTTTGATATGCCACCATGCGAATTTCCTATAACATTTACTACATAAACAAAGAGGAATCGAAAACATCCACCAGAATCCATATTGCATATATAAAGGTCATTGAAGGTAAATACTTTAACCTTTGTAAATTCATGAGAGAAAAATATTGGAGAACATTCAAAAGATCAAAATCTCAAGGTGTTATTCTCATTTTTTGCACATTACTTATATGCAATTTTTTTTACTTCATGAAGGAGCTCCCCAACTTCAAGGGTAAGGTCTAGTGAGCACACCTCCCCATTGCATAAAAAATTAAGCAACACACCCAATATTTTGAAATCAAACCATCATACACCATCACATACTAGGGATTTTTTGAAAGTATTTAAGAATAAATGTAGGGTTGGGATAAGATCCCCTATAGGTTAGTACACCAATACATCAAAAAAATAAAATTTATGGTAGATAAGTATTATATCTATATGGAGGTGGTAGAGCCCAAGACTGCATGGATTTTTCAACTCCCTTATGAGGTCACAACAAAATAAATAGGTGCATATGTGGATACCTGATGGTCGATTCCACAAAAGGATATAAAAGTCATGACAACTCCTAGCCTAGAAATTGGACATTCCAGTAGGTGACTAACATCTTCTTATGATCGTTAATTTACATTGTCAAAATAGGGAATGTATACTTGAAATGGAGTGGCACTATATGTGCACTAAGAACCAGTTTCAGCCACAATTTACTAGAAATAAATGCTTGGAAGGAATTCTACTTATGGTGCAGGAACGTAATGTAAAGTATTCTTAACTTAAGCATAAATTAATCAAAGCAGAAATCAAGACAAATATTACTAAGGAACAAACTATGAACTGGTCTTATGTTGTAGGAACAAACACAGGGATGGATTCTCAATGCTGCAGGAGCAATATAAGATTGAGTTTGCATTGAAACCTTCAAGAATGAAATTCTAACTTATAA
This sequence comes from Sequoiadendron giganteum, assembly GCA_007115665.2. Classification (NCBI taxonomy): domain Eukaryota; kingdom Viridiplantae; phylum Streptophyta; class Pinopsida; order Cupressales; family Cupressaceae; genus Sequoiadendron; species Sequoiadendron giganteum. The sequence continues at coordinate 26,249,257 of CM021100.1, forward strand.
TCAATAGGAAATAAACAAATAACTATAGATACTCACTAAGTGGGCCCCCTTAGCTAGCATCAATTAGTTTATGCAAGAATTGAACTCAAAAATTCATCAAATTTTATTCATAAACTTGGAATCATATACATTGATCATTCTGCTTGTAAGAAAACTAACACAAAACTCTATTTCTCATTATAACACTAATCTTAATACACTGCTTTTTTTTATGTTCTTCACTCATGTAGGAGGAACATTTATTTATAGAAAAGAAACTAACTACCTAACTCTAACAGAGAAAGACATGGACATAAATGCCTCCTGATGCCGAGGAACAAACTTCTCATAAATGAAAGCATATTTGTTCAACCGATTTAGAGATAATCTAGCATTCCACTCTTCCTAGATTAATGATCATTTATATTTCCTCCAAACAACCTAGTTAGAGATTATTTGGTGGAACAACTTCCTCGATGTCATGTTGGAAATGGACTTTAATGTAGGGTCAAGATCTAATGCGCTTTGACTCACCTCTTTCAACAAGTTGTGATACACATGATGAAAAAATGGAAAGAAAGAACACACACAATAACATGATAGGCATTCATTAATCACACATTAAATCCATCTCATTATCCAAAAACCACATGCATTATATCAGTCATTCGGGAGGTCAAACAGGGCAATAAATACAAACACACAGAGATGTTAAGCTGCAGGAATATAGCAATGTGTTGCTATAGGATACTACCCGATTTTAGATAAAAAGTATTTAATCAAAGAGTTTAAAAAAACATCAACAAAAGGGTAAGGGTATTAAAAATACATCATAATATTCAAATTATGAGCATATTTCGAGCTCATCATTTTCCCCCTACTTATCTTAATGATGGCCCTCCAACATTAAGCTTTCTAGTTGTTTCTCTAAAATTAGTAGGAGTAGCATGGACCTACAATGAAGTTCTAAATTTCTAGTAGAAACCTCTAAAACTTTTCCATCTCTCATACCTACGGGTTTATGCATCCTCATTAACATCTATAGCAAAATAAGGGTAAACTGGCCACATCAAAAATGGAGGTCAAAATGTTAATGGTAACCATAACTCAAACCTTTCTTGGAGACCCAACTACATATACTTCTTTGTCCTTCTAATGGCTACTTTAAAGTTTAGAGGTCTATGAGGCTCAGATTTCCTTAGACCAATAGTCAGTTTTTCCCACCTTATTTCAATTCTAGAAGATGAAAGCTTCCAAAATAGATATGTTTGGTCTTTGAACTCATCATACACCTGCTTCCTGATATCAAATACTTTCATTCTTGCTGTAGGATCATGGAATCCATATGTAATAGTAAGCCAAGTTCTCATAACTATGTGGGGATAGGAGCTTTGAAGTCATAGTTGAATAGGTTCATTCCTTTCAGCCTCTTCATAAGCCTCTAATTATCTTCCATTGTTAGTTTCATTGGTCGCCCAAGACATGAGTGACCTCAGATGAATGTCACCAATGTAGAGAATCGGATTCCATTTTCTTTCAAAGGGAATCAACAAACCATGTAGATAAAACTCACATAAATAATTTCTCAGCAAATCAGGTGCTACTTGATATGCATCATAAAATTCCTTAGCTGTGTGAATGTCAAGGTCTAAATTTCTGGAAATTCTCATCAATCAGAACCATATAAATTTCTCTCTAAGACGCATAGCATATACCCTAGGTGGTGGTCTACATTCCATAATTTTACCAGTTACCTTCATCATTTCATCCATTTTCTCTTTCATTTCTTTCATTTCTTGGTTTTGTCTTTCAATTTCTTCATTTCTTCTTCCCAAAGACTTTGTTGAAGGTCAATTCTAGCTAAATGGAGGAAACTACAAGTCTAAAATGTAACAGGCCTCCATGTAATCCTAAGATATTCCAAATATTCAATCAGAAATGTACTTTTATTAACAACCAAAGCTCAACAAGTTTCAAAGGGTAATGGTGTTTCATTGGACACTTCATATTGTTCAAGTTGTTCTTCCTCTTGCTGTAGAATGGACTCCTATTGTTGCTCTGGAGGAGATTGTGTTTCTCCTAAAATTTTCCTAACTACTTCAGCCAAGTCATCAAGACTTGACATCCTCCTTTTATTACTACTACCATGTTGTGCTTCCTCAACTTCCATTGTCTCAGTTTGTAGTTCCCTAGGAATAAAAGATGAAATTTGTGGAACATTCTCAGATACACTCTGAGAGATATCATGACTAGATTCTTCAGATTTCTCAAAAATGACTATAATTTCAGGTTGAATGGAGGTTGAGGTAACTTTACAATGTTTCCTTGATGAAACTCTTTTTGGAAATGTAACAACTGCAAGATACTCTTTCGTAGCTTTCCTCTTTCTAACTTTCCTAGAAGATTCAGACTTAGTAGGAGAAGGTGATACTGAAACTGCGGTGGCAACAGGCATTGCTGCAGGAGAGAGTGGAGTAGAATGTTTTCGATTTTGAACATGAGGGCTTGATTATGGGGTTTGTTCTACCCTAGATGACTCTCCTACCTTTGTTTTCCCTTTTTCTTTTCTACCAAAAGACCTAGTTTTTACTTGGGTAGAGGACTCTAGTGTGGAGGTTGTAGGACTAGGTGTTCCAAGAGGAGATGATTCTTTCTTTGCTTCCCTACCCGTAGATTCTACTCTCTTTTTATTTTTCTTATGTTGTGCAGGGAGTGCTCTAGGAGGTTTTGGAGGTTGCAGACCCTTCTAGGCAACAAATTCTTACCAAGAAAGGGGTGATATGTCCCTTAGGGAATGCTCAATCAAGAATTTAATGAGGGCATGATGGGTGTTAGAGTTGTCCTTACCCCTATGGGTTTCATGGGCACTACGTTCCAAAAGGTTTAACAAAAAGTTTGGAACATTAATATCTAAACCGTGACTCATATGACTCAATAGTTTGAAATGATAAGAATGCAAATAGGAAAAACGTCCCTCACAAGTGAAATGCCTAATTATGAAGGTGGCGTATTCTGAGTATGGAGGAGGCAGTGACGCCCCTTTGCATCCTTGTTTGGAAACCTCTAAGGGTCCACCTGTTGGTATTGTGAATTATGCCTTAGAAGAGACAACATCTCTTCTTGAAGGAAAGTTCTCTCCTACCATCGGAAGCCTGGTTACTTCAGAAATCCACTCTTCTGTAATGGCTATTGTCAAACCTAGTGCAAGGTAACCTAGACCCTGACCCTAGCATGGATAGGACAATGGACCTTAAAGGTTCACCAAGGGATTTGAAGACAGGTTCATCAAAGGTTTTAAAGGTTTTTATGTTTTATGCAATGAGGAAGTTGCAAAATATGTCAAATTAAGTTACTTTTTACTCAGTTGTCCTGTATGTGATGTGGTAGGGGGTGGTAGATAGATAGTAGATGGCTTTAAGCCATGTCTTTTATGCAAATAAGGTATCATTAGACCATTTTCTAATAGGTTGGGTGAGCATGGGATCAAAAAGGTCAAACTTGCAAAGTATGTAAGGCAATTGATTAAGAAAACTATGTAAAATATATGACTTGACCTCCAAACGGTCATTAGTGCTTCAAATTTTGGTTATAGGGTAGTTGGATGTTAGAATCAATATATTTTCATTGTAATCTCGAAGGAGGGGTTGTTGTTCAGTTGGTAAGAAGAAAATACACTTTGGTAAGTGTTGATCACCATCTTTTCCATTGATTTTCTGAACTTTGCTTCTTGTTCCAGGCCTGTACAGATTCAAGATGCCTTGAGGCATTGAATTATTGCTTATTCATGTGTTTATCTTATTTCATGTTTGTATTGGGGGCTTAATTCTTTTGCTTGTGTGAATGGGATCAGAAAACTGCAAGGTACCCTATTTTCTGTGTTTGGAGTTTTGAGGACAGCACCATGACCAACTAACCAATCCACCTACTATTCTAGACCTATGGCTCAGTGGATTGGTCTATACCATGTCTGGTTAAGTGTGTACATACCTTAGGAGAAGGAGAAGGGGAGAGTTCTGCCATGGTGTGTGATCTAGTGTTGATCAGGGGTAATTAGACCATGAAAATAGGGAACCCAAGGATGAATTCTGAGAATTAGTGAGTGAGAAGGGACTGTGAGAGTTTCTTGAGTCAGGGTAGAGATAATGTGTGGTGTTTGGAACCTTGGAAGGATTGGGGAAGGTCAGGAGTAGGGAGTTACCCCTAAACCTTATTTTGGTGAGTGCTTGAGAGGGTTTATTGGAAAAGAGGGTTAGAATCCCTGTAGATGAAAAACATCACTGTAATCTAAGGTTTGAGACCATTTGTTAAGACTGTCCAAGGTGCTTTGGTGAGTGGCCATCGTTGGAAGGGTGGTTCCTTTGGAAAATAGACCAAATGATGAAGTCTAGAACCGGGTAAGTGTATCAAAAGTTTAGGTTGGTCCAAAATAGTGACCCTTGATTTTCATACATGTTGTGTAACCCTAAAAAGGGTATCCTAATCTTCTCTTTAATTACTGGGTGCTTTGGAAAGATTGGGTGAAACTTGGCCTGTTCTGGTTTTGGGAGAGCTACAAGGGCAGGGTGATGTGTAGGTTGCTATATGGTAAACCTTAGGGTATTGGTGATTGAGATTGTGTAGGAACCCCTATTTTTGGCATAGCAAATAAGGTTTTCACTTACCTCTACATCAAAACCCCACACTGTAGCATCTCCCTCTAAAAGAGTTCTCAAAAACTCACCTGCAACTTCCTCATTAAAGGAATCTATCTCGAAAAAATAATTCAACCATCCATAGTTGATGAATGCCTGAACCACTTGAGGATTTTGCATCAAGGATTCATGAGCTGCAAGCTCATGTCTCACTAAATAGCCATCCATATTCACAAATTATCCTTGCTGAGATTCTTGAAACTCAAACTTCTTCTGAAAATTCGAAAACACTTTTTTTTATGCCCTACTTCTTTCTTTTCTTTTGTCACCTTTCTTTACTTTTCCAAGAATGATACAAAGGGTAATTGCATGAAATGATTATTAAAAAGTACTCAAATCAAGCAATTAACTTGTTGATTAGGATAAAAGCATGCAGTCGTACTTGGTAAGTACAAGAAAATAAAATTGTATTGACAAACATGATAGTGGCACAAGAAAAAGTTTGAAATGGATTATCCCCACCCCCTACTTAAAATTTGGCATGTGTCCACACATGTGCATAAGGATTGGAAAAAAATAGGCAATAATGACTGATAGATACATAGAAATTAATGAATAAATGAAATAACTAAGGGATTTGACAATAAAAGATATTGTGTACCTTATAATAAGTGCTCGTAGATGCTGGGAAAGATCACAACTCAACTTGAAATGAGGGCTATAATGGAAACCATAAATGAAGGTGGTACGATAGGATAGATGACATGGATGGGTGATGTGGAAGAAGATAGAACGAATGATGGTGATGGATGAAAAATGAAGAAAGTGGCTTCCTTAAAAAGGAAACCTTTATTATGGGAATGCAACATAGTATATTAAAGAGATGTTGTAGGAAAAAGGTTGAATCCTTTTGCTGTAGGAAGATCAGTGGCTACATCTAAAACAAACTGGTTAATAAATTCTTCTTTGGATACTGGCTTATGATACAACCTAAGATGTTGTCCATTAACTAGTAGCTTGAATCAGACAAGATCTATTGTAGCCAACTGAACTAAACCATTATCAAACACATTTTCTATTTCATAAAGACCAAGCCATCTTGTGGTGATTTTACTTTAATTTTCCTTATACCTGGAGTCATAGAGCAGCGCTGAATCACTGGAAGATAATTTACTAAACTAATATGGTGGTCATGCCATTTCTTTCTTTGTTGCTGGATAGCTTTAGTATACTGTAGGGCAGCTTTCCTTATCTCATCCAATGCATTCAGCTACAGGAGGCGTTCCTTTTGGGCTTCTGAAAGATCAATGTTAAGATGAAGAGCAATTCTTAAGGTCTTATGCTCAAACTCTATTGGAAACATGACAGTTTTTCCATAGAGTAACTCAAAAGGGGTAAACTCTATAGTTTTTTCCCATGTTGTCCTATAGGCCCAGATTGCTTCAAGAAGGTGACTGCTCCAATCCTTCTTGTGTAACTGTACTATTTTAGTAAGGATTGACTCTAATTTTGTGTTTGTAACCTCTTCCTAACCATTGGCCTTAGGGTGATAGGGGCTAGACTTTTTATGCCTGATATTATAATCATTCATTAATGCAGTGATTAAGTTTGATGTAAAATCAGCTCCTTGATCAGTAACAAGTTCCCTTGGGACTCCAAACCGAGTAAAAATGTTCTCATATAGGAACTCAACAACTTTATTATCACGAGCATGTGCCATTTCTTTCACTTCCACCCACTTGGTTACATAATCAATGCAAACCAAAATGTATGATTTCCCATTTTATGGAGGATCAATAGGCCCAAAAAAATCCATGCCCCACTTGTTAAAGGGATTGAATACCACTTAAGGATACATGGTCATTTTATCAGACCTTGTTGGTCTCCCCATGCGTTGACATCTGTCACATTTTCTGCTGTAGGCTGCAACATCCTTGTGTAGTGTGGGCCAATAGTACCCTTTAGCAAGCACTTTCATAGATGTTTTCTTGGCTACAAAGTTCCCACCACATGGCTCATCATGACAAGCATGCAAAATTTCTTACGTCTCATCTTCCCTAACACACCTTTGCATGAATTGGTTAGGTCTTGTGTAAAATAAATAGTCTGAAATCCATGAAAAGTTAAAACTTTTCTCTGTCAACAATTTCCTCTCCTTTGGTGAGAAGTGAGTTGGGATCTTGTTGGCTGCTAAATAATTTGCAATATCTGCGTAGCATGGAGTTTGAGCAGCAATATAAAACAAATTTTCATCAAGAAAGCTATCATAAATTACCTCAAAGGTGGTAGGTGTAGTTGTTTGAAGTCTTGACAAGAAATCAACCACCACATTAGCTCGACTTGGCTTATCAATAACTGTGATATCAAATTCCTGCAACAATAGGAGCCATCTTGATAATCTTTCAAATATGGCAGGCTTATTCATGAGGTACCTTATTGTTGCATGATCCGTATGAACAAATATTTGGTAACCAGTGACATAATGTTGAAACTTGTTAAGGGACAACTGCTAGCAATTCTTTCTCTATGATAGTATAGTTTAATTCAGGGCCTTGAAGGTTTGTGCTAATGAAATATATGGCATGCTCTATGGAATTCTCTTTCTTTCCTAAAATTGCCCCTATGGCATAATCAGAAGCATTTGTGTGTGTATGAAAGGGAAGAATCCACTTTGGTCCTTGAAGAATAGGTGCCTGAGTAAGTAAGTTCTTAAGCTTCAGGAAAGATTTGTCACATGCCTCAGTCCAGTTATTTTCAAAATCCTTAGTCAATAAGGCATATAATGGACTTGCTATTTTTCTTAAATCTTTGATAAATCTTCTATAATATCTAGCATATCCTAGGAAGCTTCTAACATCCTTTTGTTTCATAGGTGTTTACAAAGTTAGAATGACTTCCATTTTTGTATGATCAACTTGAATTCCTGCTTGAGAGATATGATGGTCTACAACAATTCCTTCCTGCATCATCATAAAACACTTCTCACTATTCAAAGACAAATTGTGATCCTTACATCTTTTCAACACTTTCTCCAAATTTGCTAATGCTTCTTCATAAGTAACTCCATAAGTGGTGAAGTCATCCATGTAGATCTCCATAGAATCATGAGAAATGTCAGCAAAAATACTAATCACTGCCCTTTGAAATAATGCAGGTGCATTACACAGGCCAAAAGGTAAGACAAAGTAGGCAAAAAATCCCCATGGACAGGTAAATTTGTTTTGTCTTGATCCCCAGGGGAAATTCTAATTTGATTATACCCACTATATCCATCCAAAAAGGAGAAATACTTTTTACCAGACAATGAGTCTAGCACTTGGTCAACAAATGGTAGTGGAAAGTGATCCTTTTTAGTTGTTGTTTTCAGCTCCCTATAGTCTACACAAACTCTCTATTTTCCACCTTTTTTAGGAACAATCACCAATGGAGATACCCATTGACTATCTAAAGTGGGGTAGATAAAACTAGCATAAAGCAATTTTTGGAGCTCATTTCTAAGTATTTCCTTGAGTGTTAGGTTTATCCTTTTTTGAGGCTGCCTAACAGGTGATCAGTCTTTTTTAATGTAGATCCTATAAGTACAGATTTGAGGATCTATTCCCTTCATATCCCCATAGTCCCATGCAAAATTTGTGTGTTGATCTTGCAGCATTGTGACTAGGGCAGTTTTTTGAGATTGAGGCAGCTTATTATTGATATTTAGACATCGATCTGGAGACAGTTCTATTTGCTTGGTAAGATCATTCATGGAGTCTACTGATAAAGGTGGTGTCTGTATCTCACATGGAAGCAAATGTTGATAAACTACATGAATTTTAGGTGGTAGGCTCTTAGGATTCAGTTGCTGCAGGAAGCACTGCTAAGGACAACTATTCAAAACAGATGGGCTACTCATATAAGAGTTGGACTGGAAAATGTGTAAAAGCAGGCCATCCTCACTCTGAATTTTGGAAAATGGATTAGTTGGAAACATCATTAGCTGAGCCAATGAATTTACTTCTTCAGTTTCATCTCCTAAATCTAGCTAAATTGGTTGAGAAAAGTCTGGTTGAGGCTAGGCAAGTCGGTATAAAGCTAATTTATTTGTTGACTGACCATAAAAAATTATCATTTCTCTTGAACAACATCCTATAAAAAAATCAGTTGTGGCTAATCATGGTCTACCTAGGATGATAGGATATCCCTCCAAAGTTACCTTAGTGGACAATATGGTGAAATTTGTTGGGTATTCCCAAGAATCAAGGTTGAAAATGATATCTTCTACCAGACCATCAAGTGTTACTATGGAGCTATCAGCAAGCTGCAGGATGGTAGGTGTAGACCTAATGGTTAGGATATTCAAATACTCCATAGTATGCTTGGTCATTACATTGATGGTTGCACCAAGGTCAATCAAAACATTCTTTACTATCTAGCCATTAATATTTATTTGTACCATAGGACTCCTAGGGTTAGCATATTTTGGAATGACTACCTTCCCTAACATAATATCTACCAACTATCCTAGAAGATGGAAAGTTTGGGGAACCTTTTTCTTTCTTCCAGGTTTCTTCAAACATGCCTCCTTAATGGCTTGAAAAAGGGGAATTTGAATGTGTACATTCTTTAGCTGATCCAAAATATCAAAGATAGGCTCTTCCATAGACTTGGATGTAGTAACTTGCAATCTCTGAGGAAAAGGCGGTTTGGCTTGATGTTGCAAGATAGGCTCCTCTGAGAAATTATCTGATATTGGTATATGTTCTACAGGATCAGTAGGTTTTTCAAAGGTAGAGTTTGGAATCTCAGTAATTACTAGTAGCTATGGAGCATGGAGAGTGGTTACAGACCTAAGATGGATATCATTAATATTCAGGGCATAAGCTGGATACTGGTTGGCTTCTGCAAAATACATAGGTTGTTGTTGCTGTTGTTGCTTATTATTGGGATTTGACAATGGTTGAGCAGGCATAGGCATTTGTTTTGGAGGGCCAGTGTTTGCTGTAGGTGTTGTAAGTATTACAGGAGGCGCAAGAGGTGGCATGAGGGTCAGAGGTTGTGGCTACTGAAGCTGCAAGAATCCAGGGGATTGGTTATGCCATTACTGAGAACCTCTCCATTGAGGATTCTATTGCTAGTTACCTTGGGGTGGAGTCCATTTTCCTTGTGGCTGTTGCCCACCTCCTTGAGGAGATTGCCATTGAGGACTCAGATAGTTAGGCCACTGTGGTTGAGAATTATTACAAGGTGGTGATGGGCCATATGTAGGTTGTCATTGGTTATTATAATTAGAATAAGGATTACCAAAAGTCAAAGGGTCTTGAGGCATACCTTGTCTTTGAGCCCATGGGTTCCTTTGTGCAATGAAGAATAATTTGTCATCATCACCCTCTACTACCTTAAAATCAGTAGGTAATTGCTTAGCCTCCAGGTTAGCCACCATCTTACATCTGCAGTCATGTTTCTTCTATCTGCAATGTGGCAAAACTCAACCAAGATTTCTTCATCTTCCTCATGTTTCTTCCGAGCTTGCATAGTATCCAACTATGTATCCATGTTGTTTATGATATCCTACTTGAAATCAAATAGAAATTTTTTTATCACCATCCATGAAACTCCATTTGTTGAAGACTTTCCCACTGTGGCTTGATGACCTCTACTCTTCTTAACATTTTCTCGAGAGTAGTTGTGACATATGGTCTTAATATCATCCCAAGGTACTTGGGTTATATCTTCTCCTCCCATCAGATCCAGGGCATCTATATAGGCATCATTGATTCCCCTCAGAAAAATTAGTTTATGAGATTCTTCATTGAGAGTATGGTCTGAATTATTTTTCAAGTAAAACAAGAACCTTGAGATATAGTCTTCCAGGATTTCTTCCTCCTTTTGCTAAATTTTGAATATATCATCACCCTTACTACCACTCTTACAATATTCCTTGAATTTCTCAATAATCTTTTTTTGCATAAATTCCCAACTATCAACAACATCCCTTCCCAAACTCATAAACCATATAAGAGCTCTCTCCTTCAAAGTAGTAGGAAATAACTTCAGCCTATGAGCATTTGAAGTGTAATCATAGTTGTGGCAAAGGATGTCAAACTAAACAAGAAAGTGTTTGGGTCATCTATAAATAGTCCATAGAACTTAGGAAGTAATTAAGAAGGAATATTTTTAAGGTTATCAATATCTTATTGGGCGATGATGGAGAATTCAAAAGAAGGAGGTCGATTAGGTGGATTATGTGCCATATTTTCTTGATAGAGTATCAAAGCAAATGGATTTTCTTGAGGTTCTTCGTCAACCAAGGCAAAGGGAAATTCAGTAAGAAATTTTTCAGCAAATGGATTGATATCTTGGTCCCCTCCTTCTTCAAATAGATTATAATTTGGTTCAAAATTGTTATCAATGAATGGAAGGTTAGGGAGGAATCGTCCTAGAGCGTCTCTTCTTCTATGCATGTAACAAACTTAACTAAAAATTGAAGGAATTTGAAAATGCTTCAATAATCACACTAAACTATTGCTAATAATGACTATGATAGGTTCTTAGCTTGACACTATCCCCAACAATGGTGCCAAAAAAATGATTGTCGATTCCACAAAATGATATAAAATTCATAGTAGATCCTAACCTGGAAATTGGACATTCCAGCAGGTGACTAACATCTTCTTATGGTCATTCATTTACATTGTCAAACCAGGGAATGTATACTTGAAATGGAGCAGCATTGTATGTGCACTAAGAACTATCTTCAACAACAATTTACTAGAAATAAATGCTTGGAAGGAATTCTACTTATGCTGTAGGAAAATAATGTAAAGTCTTCTTAACTTAAGCATAAATTAATCAAAGCAAAAATCATGACAACTATTACTAAGGAACAAACTATGAACCGGTCTTATGCTGCAGGAACAAACACAAGGATGGATTCTCGATGCTGCAAGAACAATATAAGAGTGAGTTTGCACTGAAACCTTCAAGAATGAAATTCTAACTTATAATCAATAGGAAATAAACAACTAACTATAGATAATCACTAAGTGGGTCCCCTTATCAAGCATCAACCAGTTTATGCAATAATTGAACTAAAAAATTCATCATCTTTTATTTATAAACTTGGAATCATATACATTGATCATTCTACTTGTAAGAAAACTAACACAAAACTCTATTTCTAATTATAATACTAATATTAATACACTCTTTTTTGTTCTATTCTTCACTCACGTAGGAGGAACACTTATTTATAGAAAAGCAACTAACTACGTAACTCTAATAGAGAAAGACGTGGACATAAATTCCTCTTGATGCCGAGGAACAAACTTCTCATAAATGAAAGCATATATGTTCAACCGATTGAGAGAATATAGAATTCCACTCTTCCTAGATTAATGATCATTTAGATTTCCTCCCAATGACCTTGTGAGAGAGTCTTTGCTGAAACAACTTCCTCGATGTCGTGCTGTAAATGGACTTTACTATAGGGCCGAGATCTGTTGTGCTTTGACTCATTCATGCCTATTTCAACAACCTATGATACACATGGTGACATAAGCGAAAGAAAGCACGTGCACAATAACATGATACATATTCATTAATCACACATTAAATCTATTTCATTATCCAAATACCACATGCATTATATCAATCATTCAAGAGGTCAAACAGGGCAATAAATATAGACACATAGAGATGTTAAGCTGTAGGAATATAGGAATGTGTTGGTACAGGATACTACCCGATTTTAGATAAAAAGTCTTTAATTAAAGAGTTTAAAAAACCATTAGAAAAAGAGTAAGGGTATTAAAAATACATCATAATATTCAAATTATGAGCATATTTCGAGCTCATCAATACCCTACCCACCAAACCAAAGGACCCTAATGCAGAAAGATTTGGAATATATAGGGAGGTAATGTAAACATATATAAAAAGGGGGAAAATGAGAAATTAGAAAATAATAGATAAAAATTTAATGAACAATTGGGTATTCCAAAGAAAGGATACACACAGAAGACCACACCAAAAATATCTACCACCAAAAGATTAGGTAGGTTCCATTTAGAGGGGTCCACTTCCTCCACACAAATAGTGAAGGCTTCAATAATTCAAAGACCACTAATAAAAATACAATACAATCTCAACCTAAACAAGTGGCCAAAAGAAAAATATAACAATATACAACAAAGGAAGGAGTAGAGGAGATTTCAGAGGGAGAATATTAAGTGAAGCAATATATTAAGAGGTGGAAAAGAGGAATAGTAGACTCCCACACCTTCTTTGAAAGTAACTCTAGAGAAATTGCAAGGATCTCTAAAGAAACCACAAGAGATTATTGACATCTTGGTGACTTACAACACCATTATAAACCATGGAATGCTACTGAAATTAATCAAAATGTAAAAGGACATGACCAAAGAGAGCACATATAAAAATGTTCACTGCTTGGTCAAGTATGTGAACCAATCTAAAGAATCACTAGATGATACAATGGAAAACTTTCTAGAAGAGATTGTGGTAGTAATAATGGAAAAGTGGGCTAAGGATTTCTAGAGAGAGAATAACATATGTGAGATAAAGAAATTTCAAAAGTCAGTCTGAACCTCATTAAGGAGCGAAAAAAAACATTAGCCCAAACATAAGTGATAGGGAGGTTGGATGAATCAATCACTAATTCATGCTCTAGGTCTTGCTTGGTAGACATATAGGGTTTCTTACTACACCTTTTGTAACCTGTAGGACCCCTTCCTTCTTAGGATCCCCTGGTTCTCCTTGCCAACCCAACTATCAATTAAGTTCTTCCTTCCAAGTCAACACTTGGTGCAATTTTGTAACACTTGCTTTAGCCCTTAATCCACCATAAAGGCTACTAATCCTCCAATTCTTGAATTTAGTTTTACAAAGGTGTGGACGTGCTTTCAAATACTTCAATACATCCTATCAAAGGTATTAGTGATCCACCTAACTCCATGTGCAAGTCGCTTTTCTCAAACCCTACTATTAGGCCTAGAAACTAGGCTTTCTTCTCCGAGGGATCAGGGTTTTTCACAAATCTCTTCCAAGTAACCCCCAATATTTTCTTGGGATTCTTGGTTCTCATGCCCACCTCTCAAATATTATTGGGGTCTTGGGCCTCCACTAGCCGTATGAAACACTAATCTGGAAATGGGCTAAACTAGGCCTTTTAAGCCTTTTCCTAACTTCTCTGCAACTTGATAAGCTCCTCCCTCACCAGATGGATTGGTAGAGTCTTCTCCCTATTACCATAGCCTGGTGAGTCTCATATCTTCCATCTCCAAAATGAAAATTTTCATAATGTTACCACCTCTGCAATCTAAGTGCTTTGCACTAAAGTCTTTCCTAGTCGGTCTCTTCTTTGGCTCACCTAGGAGAAGACTCCATCAAAAGCTCTTGTGCCTTCAAGAGTTCTAAATCATACTATATTTACAACCATGGAGTCTAGTCACTATTACCAAAGGGCCATACAATTAGTATGGTGGGAAAGTGAACTAAACCTCCATTCTTCACAAATTATATGGTTCAGACCAGCAATAGTATGAGAACCAAAATATTTACAAACAATGCTTAAAGCTACACTACCAAGCTATCTAATGCCACAAAGAATACAAAGAGCTACTTTCCTACATAATGCATGAATTACAGTGCCAAACTAATAAAAAAAAAACATCACAACAATGGCAGAAACTAGAATTTCAAACTAAATTCACATAAGCTTTTCCTTGATTTCAAAATCCTTAAAAAATAGAAATGCTTACAACCTATCTCCCATGCCGAGGCCACCCCTAAATAGGTCACCAAAAAAGTTATGATCTCCCTTGGGCTCTCCTTGGACGCTTGTAGCTCCAACTGAGAAACATTTTCAAACATTTGAAAAAAACTCCTAAAAGGTCCTAAACCTCACTTGAGCTAAAACCTTAAGACACCTATTCTATGGTCAACATGACCTTCACCTAATCAATACTCAATCAAAAATTCCACTAAGGCTCACACACAAATGAACATGAATATATTGATTAGTTGGCCTAAAAAAAGTTGTCCAAGACATTACCTTCTAAACAACCTATGGTAACCTATGGGTGCTCCTGCACCATTCTCCCCCCTATACAAACACTAAGGAATGTGGGGAGAGATCAAAGATAGATCAATGCCTTGATTCTTGAAAAGAGCTTATTCTACCCATGTAGCCTCAGAGTCTGGTTTTCCTTTCCACTTGATGAGATGTTCCATGTACACCTTGTATTGGGTGGACTTCTTCACCCTAGATTCCAAGACCCTCTTTGCTTGCAACTTTTCCTTAGGAGGTAAGGCTATATTACTCACATACTTCAAGACATCCATACTAGTGACTAGTCCTTTATATCTGATCAAGTCAGCCAAATTAAACACTGGTGAAATGCCTAAGTCTGCAGGTAGCTCCACCTTGTAAGCATTCTTTCCATATTTAGCTAACACTTTACATGGTCCCACTCTCTTCATCTGCAACTTAGTTGGTGCTCCTTTCTGCAATCTAGATTTGTTGAGATGGACCATGACATAGTTCCCTACTACAAATTGGAGATCTTTCCTAGACATATCCACCTTAGCTTTCAACTTGTGAGTAGCCTCTATAATTGTCTGCTTCACTTGCTCCTGAATCTCCTTCATGGTCTGAGAGAAATCCTCAACATGGCCACTCCTATGCTCCATAGCTCCTAGATCTCTAAGTTCACACACACCTCTTGGGTGAATTCCATATACTATCTCAAAAGGACTTCTGCCTGTGGTCCGGTTCACACTGTCATTGTAGGCATATTCAGCTTGTGATATGACCATGTCTCATGTCTATCCATACTCCTTGGTTAGGCATCTTAGAAGGTTACCTAACACTCTATTAATCACCTCAATTTGTCCATCGGTCTGAGGATGGTAAGCTGATCCAAAAGACAAATTATTACCTAGTCTGCTCCATAAAGTTTTTTAAAAATGACTCATAAAATTCACATCCCTATCTAAGACAATGCTCAATGGAAATCCATGGATCCTCACAATTTATTTAAAGAAAAGCTAAGCTATATAACTATCATCATGGGTGGTCTTACAAGGAACAAAGTGACTCATTTTACTGAACCTATCTACCACCACATATACACTATCAAACCCTGTCTTAGTGTTAGGGAGTCCTACCACAAAGTCCATTCTAATGAATTCCCAAGGTCTGCTAGGAATAGGTAGAGGTTGATACAAACCTACATTAATAGCTCCCCTCCTGGCTTTCATACAAACTACACACTGCTCCACATACCTTCTGAAATCCCTTGGCAAGTTAGGCCAATAATAGAACCTTTGAACTAATTCCAATGTCTTGTTGATACCAAAATGACCACTAAGACTACCATTGTGACTCTCTTGGATGAGATTCTCCCTCATTGAACCTTTTGGAACACATAACTAATTTCCCTTGAAAAAAAGTCCACTCTGCAATGTATACTCTGAGAATTGAATATGAAAGTGATTCTCAGAATTAGAACATACCCTATAAGATTCAGAGAAGTCTTCATCTTCCCCATAGAGATCTTTGAAACTCTCTATCCCAATGATCTTGAATTGTATCTCTTGCATTGTTAGCAACCTCCTACTTAGTGCATCTGTCACCTTGTTCAACTATCCCTTATTGTGCTTAATGGTAAAGGTGAAGGCCTGGAGGTACTCCATCCATTTCAAGTGTCTATTACTCAACTTTTCTTGTGTGTTGATGTAGCTAAGTGTCTGGTTATTAGTAAACACTACAAATTCATTAGGTAGGAGATAATTTCTCCAATTCATAAGAGACCACACTAGAGCATGTAGTTCCAGGTCATAGGTAGAATACTTCTTCTTAGCTTCATTGAGCTTTTCACTAAAGAAAGATATAGGCCTGCCTTCTTGGCTTAGTACCCCTCCTACTACAATTCAGCTGGCATCACATTCTACTATGAATAGCTTATCAAAACTAGGTAACAAAAGGATGGGTTGAGTTGCCACTTCTTGTTTCAATTTCTCAAAACCCTTCTCTGATTCAAGAGTCCATTTAAACTTAGTCTTTAGGCCACCTTTGGTAGTATCAAGTACTGGTGCACATATGCCACTAAATTTTCTTATTAACTTCCTATAAAACTAAGCTAATCTATGAAAAATTCTTACCTTTGTCCCGGTGGTTGGTGTAGGCCAATTTAGGATAGCTTCCACCTTACATGGGTCCATATTCAATGATCATTGGGATAATACAAACCCCAAATACACAAGCTCTTGTTTGAAGAACTCACACTTTTCTAGGTTGATGGCTAACCTCTCCTCCTGCAACCTTTTAAGAACCATCTCCACATGCTTCAAATTTTCCTCTGTTGTCTTAATAAATATCAGTATATCATCTAGATATACGACCACAAATAACCCTATGAAATCCTCAAGAACTTCATTCATGAGCCTCATGAATGTTCTAGGAGAATTTGAGAGGCCAAATGGCATCACTCTCCACTCATACAACCCATCAGTTGTCTTAAAGGCTATCTTCCACTCATCTCCATCTTTGATTCTAATTTGGTGGTATCCACTCTTGAGATCTAACTTAGTGAAGTACTATTCCCCTCCAAGATAATCAGTCAAATCCTCAATCCTAGGAATAGGGAACCTATATCTGTTTGTAATCCTATTTATAGACCTAGAGTCAGTGCATAGTCTCCACTTACCCCCTTTCTTAGTTCCTAAGACCACTGGTACTACACACAAACTAATGCTCTTCCTAATTAGTCCTTGGTCTAATAACTCTTACACTTGTCTAGCCACTTCTAGGTTCTATTCTAGTGTAAGCTTAAAATATACTTTGTTTGGAAATGAATCCCCTGGTATGAAGTCAATTTGATGACTGATAGCTCTCTTTGGAGGTAAGGTTGTTAGTGTTCCATCACTAACTATGTCCTTGAACTCTTCAAGTAGCTTCCGAACTTCTTCTGGTATAACTGTCTTCTTGATCTTGTCTTCTTCCTTGGCTTTCACCATAACAATATATCCTTCACCTCCTTTTTGAAGAGTGTTGATAAACTCCTTGCCACTACTTAACAAGACACTAGGGGTCTTTGACTCTCCTTCTTCTTCCTCCAACAGTGACTGTAATTTGAATGTTTTACCATCCTTCTTGAATGAGATGGTGTTCTCCTTTCCATCATAGATAGCTCCTCTATATATTGCCATGGTCTGCCCAATAGAAGATGGCATGCATCCATAGGCAACACATCAAAAATCAGTTTGTCTTTATATCCTCCAATGGAGAATTCCACTATTTTCTTCTCATTCACAAGAACACTCTGCCATTTATTCAACCATGTCACCTTGTAGGCATTAGTATGGGGTACCTTTTCCAATTTTAACTTCCCGACTTCTTCCTCTGTGATAATATTATCAGTAGACCCTGAATCCACTATAACTTTGCACACCTTCCCAAGTATTTTGCATCTCACCTTGAATAAATCTCTCCTTTGCTTTGGCTCTTCCTTGACTGGTTGTCTGATTAGAACCCTTCTAAACATCAAGTTCTCCCCCATTTCTGACTCAATATGATTAACCTCTGGTGACTTGACACTTATGGTGTCTTCTTGAGCATATTCTACTCTCTTTTCTATATTTGAAGAAGAGGCTTTCTTCGGGCACCTATAAGTAGGATGACATACTTGACCACAGTTATAACATTTCATGCTAGCAAAGTAAGAGTTACTTCTACTTGCACTTCTTCCTCTATTAGGACCTCCTTGAGATCCTCTACCTCTTCCATAGCCTCCTCTAAAATTTGTCTCACTTCGATGCTCTGTGAGTTTAGACTCTCCTTGATTTCTTTGTTCAGTCCCTCTACCCTAGTATCCACCTCTATGTCCTCTTTGATCTCTACCTTTTCCTCTACTCTTGGACGCCTGGTCTTGTTTCCTCTTGCTTCTCTCTTCAATATTTATAGTGAATTGATAACATTGGTGCACTGTTTTGGGACTTAGAAGAGTCATCTCCTCTTGGATGTTCCACTTCAAGCTGTTAAGGTACCTAGCCACCTTAATACTTTCATCCTTTGATACATTAGACCTCATGCAAATTTTTTGAAACTCCTCTGTATAGGAATTCACATCTTGATCTCTTTGTCACAAGCTCTATCTTTTCTTATGCAACTAAATCTCATAATCATATGGCATGTATGCTTCTCTCAATTTGGCAACCATTCCCTTCCAAGTAGAAATAGGTTTCTTTCCTTCCTTCTCTCTCTCTATCTGAATGAACTTCCACCATGTCAAGGCAAAACCTCTCAATCTTGATTTTTCCACTTTTACCTTCTGTGCTTCAGTGACTCCATCACACTTAAAATGGTTTTCCATTCCCTCTATCCAATCCATGACTAGATCAGCTTCCAATTTCCCACTAAACAGTGGTATGCCTTCAAGAAAGGCTCTTCTTGCAAAATAGGGTGAGGTTCAGGGATATTGTCTTCCTCTGCAACCTCTTCACTCTTGGGTAGCCTTCCTTCTAACTTATCAATGAATTTATCACTCTTGGTCTGTACATTATTCATTGCTTGCTCAAGTTGGGCTATTCTTTCCCTCAATCACCTATTGTCTTCCTCTTGATCTTTGACCTTCTTGGCCAATTCTATATTTTTCACCATGATTGTAGAACCACTAGACTCAAGTTCTTACATACAATATGCTATCCCAAATATTTTGATGCTCTGATACCAATCTGATAGGGAGGTTGGATGAATCAATCACTAATTCATGCTCTAGGTCTTGCTTGGTAGACCTCTAGGGTGTCTTACTCCACATATTGTAACCTATAGGATCCCTTCCTTCTTAGGATCCCTTGGTTCTCCTTGCCAACCCAGCTATCAATTAAGTTCTTAATTCCAATTCAACACTTGGTGCAATTTTGTAACACTTGCTTTAGCCCTTAATCCACCCTAAAGGCTACTAATACTCCAATTCTTGAATTTAGTTTTACAAAGGTGTGGAGGTGCTTTCGAAGAATTCAATCCATCCTATCAAAGGTATTAGGGATCCACCTAACTCCATGTGCAGGTTGCTTTTCCCAAACCCTACTATTACGCCTAGAAACTAGGTTTTCTTCTCCGAGGGATCAGGGATTTTCACAAAGTTCTTCCAAGTAACCCCCAAGCTTTTCTTGGGATTCCTGGTTCTTATGCCCACCTCTTAAAGATTATTGGGGTTTTGGGCCTCCATTGGCTGTACAGAACCCTAATATGAAAATGGGCTAAACTAGGCCTTTTAAGCATTTTCCTAACTTCTCTGCAACTTGATATGCTCCTCCCTCAATGGATGGATTGGTAGAGTATTCTTATTGTTACCATAGCTTGGTGAGTCTCATATCATCCTCCTCCAAAAGGAAAATTGTCATAAAGTTACCACCTCTCCAATCTAAGTGCTCTACACTAAGGTCTTTCCTAGTCGGGCTCTTCTTTGGCTCGCTTAGGAGAAGACTCCATCAAAATATCCTATGCCTTGAAGAGTTCTAACTCCTACTATATGTACAACCATGGAGTCTAGTCACTATTCCCAAAGGGCCATACAATTAGTACGGTGGGAAAGTGAACTAAACCTCCATTCTTCACAAACTGTTTGGTTCAGACCAACAACAGTATGAAAACCAAAATATTTACAAACAATGCTTAAAGCTACACTACCAAGCTATCTAATGCCACATAGAATCCAAAGAGCTACTATCCTACATAATGCACGAATTACAGTGCCAAACTAATCCAAAAAACCATCACAACAATGCCAAAAACTAGAATTTCAAACTGAATTCACATAAGATTTTCCTTGATTTCAAAATCCTTAAACAATAGAAATTCTTCCAACTTGACTCCCATGCCGAGGCCACCCCTAAATAGCTCACCAAAAAAATTGTTCTCTCCTTTGGGCTCTCCTTGGGCGCTTGTAGCTCCAACTGAGCAACATTTTCAAAAATCTGAAAATAACTCCTAAAAGGTCCTAAACCTCACTTGAGCTAAAACCTTAAGACACCTATTCTATGGTCAAGATGACCTTCACCTGATCAATACTCAATCAAAAATTCCACTAAGGCTCACACACAAATGAACATGAATAGATTGATTAGTTGGCCTAAACAAAGTTGTCCAAGACATGACCTTCTAAACAACCTATGGTAACCTATGGGTGCTCCTGCACCAATAAGCCTATGAGTGCCAGACAAAACAAAGGGTAAACATTCTCATGGTGGAGGATCTAAAAGAAACACAAATTATTTGCAAGGAAACATTGGAGGTAGTGTTGTGCACTTTTTGCACACACACCCCACCAGAGGTGGGGACCCTCTTTTTCTTCTACATTTTTGTACCTTGGCTTTGTCAATTTCTGGTTTTTCTATTTTTGGAGGTTATTTTGGGATTAAGTCCGGATTTGGTTTGATGGGGGTGGTATTCTGAAGCATTTTAGGGGCTTGGATTTTAGAAATGGGGATTTTTCAAGTGAATTTTCAAAGTGATGTGTAAATATTTTAGCATTAATGGATAGAGGATGAAAAATTAGGCCAAATTCCTTTTTGAACTTTTCGAAAATTCATCCGAGAAAAAAAGCTATGGGGTTTCAAAGTTTTCCTTTGGATGTTTTTTGCCTTTTTTGGGGATTTCCACCCGGTCCAGATTTTTCTGGACATTTTCGGAGATTTCTATCCGGCCCGGATTTTTCCGGACATTTTCAGGGATTTCCATCTGGTTTGGATTTTTTTGGATTTTTTCGGGTTTTTTTCTAAATCCGGTATTTTCTGCCCCATCTGGATTTTGGCGGATTTCTGGCCATTTTTTGGGATTTTCCCTTCTTGGCAGATTTTTCCGAGCTTCCTGTCACAATTTTCCTGAACTCTGAAAGGGTTAAATTTCTAAAATTTTATGAAGGAGTTGAAATTTCGAAGGGTTTATTTATGCTTAATTTTAATATTTTTTGGTTGGATTTTCACATGTGGGCTATTAATGATTATATCTATTTTTTAGGATTAACTAAAAAAGAGGGGACTTGCATATGGATTCGTGCCAAGAGGAAAATCTAAAAAATATTTAAAATGCACCTGCATATGAATCAGTGCCTAGCTGTTCAAATGAACCCAATTGCATAAGAATCTATGCCCCAACCTGTCTACAGCTGAAATATATGTTTCAAACATGGAGTGATGTGTGATGCTGTTTTCACTCTCCAATCATAATTTTTTATTAAAATCGAGGTGGCAGATTGTTGATTGCTAGATGTAACTGCCTTTATGCTATTGGATGATGATATACCACATTTTTTAAGAACCCTAATGTGAATTCTTAGGGTTTCTTGGGGATTAATTGCAGCCATTGGATTGAATTTAATCTTGGCCCTTGATTTAAAAATGTAATATCTATAAAAGGCCAGTGCCTTCTCATTTGTAAAAGTTAGTAGAGACATAAAAAGTTAGGGAATAGCTGGTTAGAGGCTGCAAAGCCAAAATTGGCTAAGTTAGAGGTTAGATTCTACAAATTAGTAGTTGTAGGAGAGGAGAAAGACTGAAAATTGTTATGTAATGCTAGAGAAGATAATGTAAACAGGTTGTTGATTTGGCAAACATTATGTTATGTTTCAAAAGTTTTATGGTTTCTTGTTCTTGATTCTCAAAGTTAGATGTTAGTTTTCAATTCTTTCATGATAATGGTGAAATGTTAATTATGTTGATTGATCTCTGGTCCATACTTTTCGCAATTTTCTGATTGTAAGTTGCTATGTAAAGTTAGTCTGGGCCTTATTTTGTGCTAAGTTCAATTATGAATGCTTTTTTACATTGTGCCATTTACTGGGTATGTGGATGAATGTTCATGGTCTGAAAATCTTCAGTTTCCTTAGAAGATTGCACCATTTCTGTAGAGTTGCAGGCTTGTCCTTGATTAAGCAGAAATTGGTTTTATTGGAGATTTGTCCATTTGTAGCATTCATCATTCTTGTGATCGATTTTAGGAGTAATTTTAATCTTAGGATCTCTTTTAAACTCTTATCTTTTTCTATTTCTTTTATTATCTGGGCTACATTTAAGAATCTAAGTATCAATATATTGCAAAATCTGATAAGTTTGAAGATCCAGTATTTGTTTGTAAGGCCCCTTTTGATTACCAACATTTTCACATTATCTCTGAGTTGTTTCACTGCATTGTCAAGATATGACATTAGAGACCTTGGGGTTTTCTCTTTTCCCATAGAGATTTACATTTCAAAAGAGATAGGATATCATATTATGTCTAAGTTGATGCTGTCCAGAAATCACCATCAACAGATTGGCGCTAGAAGGAGGGTTGAATACACAAGCTGGATCAATTTTTGTCTGCCATTTTTCTTGAGAGGTTCAATAGAAGAACCAGATCTGCTCCAGGAGAGGAAGAATTTCAAGAGCTGCAAGCCCCTACTAGGTCAAGAAGGGCCAGAAGAAGGGGAGAATCATCATCCACCCAAGCAATCCCATCATCCCCATCATCTTCATTCTCATCATCCTCATCCTCCTCTGATTCTGAAGGAATTCCTATTCCACAACCTCAACCAATCATAAATCAACCAGTACTACTCCCACCTCCACCAATGGTTTTCCTGGAAAATAACTTGTCCCCTCTATTCTTCAACAACTACAATGCTATGCCAAAGAACCCTGAGAATGTTTGCTCTAGGCTTCACACAAATGATCTCAAAAGGATTGCTGAAGAGCACATTAATAATTTTAAAATTACCCTCCAGGATAGGGTAATTAATAATGAGGATGTTGCATGTAGACTTTTCCCCTATTCTCTAGGATATGAGGCATTCTATTGGTATAACAATCTTCCTGTTGGGTCTATCACTACTTGGCTTCAGTTGGAGACTACATTTTTACAAAGATTTGGGGTCCCAATCAGTTCCAGTGGGCTTTATCTACAGTTTACTAGAGTAAAGAGGGAGGTGAATGAACCAATTGGGGTTTTCAATAATAGGTTCCATAGGGCTTATGCTAGGCTGTAACCCCCTTATATTGTGGATGATGCCTATGCCAGGGAGGTTTATTATGAGGATTTGGATAGTTTGACATCTACCTTTGTGAAGTGGAGAGAAAACCCTCCTGACATCCTACTTGAAGCTTATGATGTGGCTATTAAGGTGAGGACAGATTTGAGACAACACTTGTCTAGACCCCTGCCATTAGCTGGTCAAACAGTTATGTTGGGTTCAACTCCTCAACTGCCTTTAGTTTCACACCCAATTCAACCCTTGAATCAAGCCCCACCCATGCCAAATTATTATCCGAATGTGAATCAGCCTACATTCTCTCACCAACAAGCTAATGTACCCAATTACTTGTAGAGCTCTAAGACATTTAACCAATCCTTGAACCATGGGTTCCATTCTGTTTATTTGCAAAATTCAGCTGCTATTGTTCCTCCATCAGACAATGTAGATAAGGGGAGGTTGGGTGAATTCACAGAGCTAGTAAAGAAGTTGGCCACCAAAGTCACCTACCTAAGGAACCAAAACAACCAACCTCAGGACATCAAAAGGGGAGATCAGTTCAATCATGATCAAGATCAGGGAAAAAATCTTAATAGGGGACAATGTTTTAAAGATCAACCCTCAAGTCTAACATTTGATAGAAGGCAACTACCACACCAAAATAGGACTTGGGATATAAGGCCTGACAATGAAGGAGTCCTAACATCTTTGGAGCATCCAAACAATCAAGAAAATCTTGTAGCTAGTGTATATCTAGCAGAAGCAGCTCTATTTGGATGGTGTAGGCTTCATAACACCAATCAACACTCTGAATTAGACTGTCAAGAATTTTAGACTACTGCGTCTATTTTCAAACAGAAGATCCAAGATACCAACAAAAAATTGAGTGGACATGAGATAGTACCAGCTAATCCTTATGACATATCAATCTTGGTGGTTGATCATGCACCATTTCTAGGGAGTGAAGAGAACAGACTAGAGGAAAAACAAGACAAAATTCTTGAAACATAGTATGCATACAATGAAGAATCTATAGTTCAATCTTTTGAAAGTGATGAGGAGAATGGAAATGATCCACTAGAGGTGGAAGAGTAGGTCTGGTTGTTAGATCATACAAAGGATGTGCATCAAACTATGAAGAATGAGTCTCCAATAGAAGAATTTCAACAAGCTACCGAAGGATGCTCGGTAGAAGAGTCAATTGGCATTGGATCTAAGAAAGGCATAGTAGTAGACGTTGGGGTAGACCTAGAGGGGGTTGAGCTTTCAATTGAGAAGCCTTAACAGATTATAAATGAATGTCCCATGAAGAAAATTGAAGGAACTTATGTTGCCGATGAAGGGGTTGATGTTCCTGAGGGTTACAGTTACAAGCCTGAACTTGTGCCAACAAAAGAATTCAGGGAGTCTTCTTATTCATCTAATTTTGTTTTTTCTCTATCTATTGATGAAATGAATATTGCAGATTCACAAATTTTATGTATTAATGATGGGATAGCTAATGTGGTTCATTTTGATGCACAAGGAAAATTGAATGATGCTGAAAACAGTAATATTACAGTCAAAATTGAGCACATGGTTGTAGGTGACAATTTGCTTGAGGATCAGTCTGTCATGCCTCCTGATAAACATTTTGTTGAGACACTTGCCATGCATGACAAAGCTTATGTTGTTTCATCACTAATTTCTCATGAAGAAACTTAAACAAGTGAAAAGTTCCATGATGTTAATTCTGAATTTGTCCAATCTAATTTTCACCCTGAATTGCTCATTGCTGACTCTGATTTTGTTGTGCATGTTTCAAATGCAAGAGGGATACTACATCATTAGTTGAGACCTCTTGACCTCATAGATGTTAACTTTGCATGATTGGAGAACAATAAATTTAACATTTAGTCTGAACAAGCACAACATCAGGTTGTTTCTCTCCTTGCTAAAACTCCTAAATTTTATCATTTTGATTATGGAGGTTTAGGGAAGATAACGTGCGTATGGATTTATCATGGTTTCAAAGAGTTACCTCAATTGCTGATTATTCCTGTTGAGAATTTTGAGTTTGAATGTTGCATTGTTGAGGTTTATTTTGCTGAATATAAAGATGAATTTTCATTCTTGAGCTATTACTATCACCTTACTGCTTGTCCATGCACTGAAAAGAAAAATAGTTGTGGGTCTCAACTCACCTTGTCTAATCATCAGTCATTTTGAGTCCCTTTTTACATAATATTGATTTGAATAAATGTAACTATTGTTCTTTCGCTTTAAGTCTTTTTTTTGGGGTTTTCTTTAGGATAGATGGCTTTAGTTTAGATTACTTTGCTTTGCCTTTGGTTGGCTTTTGTGCTGCTTTTGGTTTCAGTTTGGTTGTCTGCTTTGCTTCTTCGGCTTGGGTTCCCCTGTTTTCTATTGGGAGTGTCTTATTTGCACAACAACAATTATTTTATCTAGGATTGTTTTTGGTATTCCTTTTACAAACTCTAATCATTCTTCCAAGATATGTTGGTGGAAATATTCTATTCAATGTCACATGTGCTAAATATTTAAAGTGGACAAGTCATTGGATTGAATTAGCTCCTGAATGTGCTCAAATCTTACATTTTGCACACATCTTAAGAATCCTAAGGTTGCCATAGGATCTTTGTGAGGTCTTGTTAAGCGAAAAATCTTATATTTCTACTTCAGTGCCACTATGATTCTCAGCCCTGAGTGTGAGCTTCATTGCTCATAGGTTGAAATGAAAAAAATGAAATGAAATATAAAAAAAAAAAAAAGAATATCAAAAGAAAGTGAGTTCAACCTTTTAGGGGGATCTGAATATCTCTACCGGGGCTATGGATGCCTGGCTAGCAGTAGAGCTATGCTTAGGAGAATCACATCGATAACCTCATCGGGTCTATGGATGCCTTATTGGCAGCAAGGCTCTATCCAGGTTAATTTGAAGTTAGAATCTTTATGTAGCTTAACATGAATGAACTTGGTTTCTTGCAACAGCTTAAGGAGGGAAATTTATACATTTGCACACACTTGGATTTCTAGCACAGGAAAGGCTAGCTTGTCCATTGATTTTGAAACTTTAGTTTTCTGGTTGACTTGATGTGAGGATCAAAACCAAAGATTCTGGGTTCTTGATTCCAGTTTGTCATCGAAATGCTTTGAAGCATTTTTCCACTGGAGTCGCCATTTGTTGTGCACTTTTTGCACACACACCCCACCAAAGGCGGAGACCCTCTTTTTCTTCTACATTTTTGTACCTTGGCTTTGTCAATTTTTGGTTTTACTTTTTTTGGAGGTTATTTTGGGATTAAGTCCGGATTTGGTTTGATGGGGGTGGTATTTTGAAGCATTTTGGGGCCTTGGATTTTAGAAATGGGGATTTTTCAAGTGAATTTTCAAAGTGACATGTATATATTTTTGTACCAATGGATAGAGGATGAAAAATTAGGCCAGGTTGCTTTTAAAACTTTTTGAAAATTCATCCGAGAAAAAAAGTTATGGGGTTTCAAAGTTTTCCTTCGGATGTTTTTTGCCATTTTCGGGGATTTCCACCCAGTCCTGATTTTGGCGAATTTTGCCATTTTCAGGGATTTCTACCCAGTCCGGATTTTTCTGGACATTTTCGGAGATTTCTGTTTGGCCCAGATTTTTCTAGAAATTTTTGGGGATTTCCGCCCAGTCCAGATTTTTCCAAATTTTTTTCGGGATTTTCCGCCCCGTCCAGACTTTTCTAGGTTTTCTTCCAAATCCAAGATTTTCTGCCCCATTTGGATTTTGGCGGATTTCTGGCCATTTTTTGGATTTTCCCTTCCTGGCAAATTTTTTCGAATTTCTTGTCATGATTTTTTTCAACTCCGAAAGGGTTAAATTTCTGAAATTTTATGAAGGAGTTGAAATTTCCAAGGGTTTATTTATGCTTAATTTTAATATTTTTTGTTGGATTTTCACATGTGGGCTATTAATGATTATATCTATTTTTTGGGATTAAATAAAAAAAAGAGGACTTGCATATGGATTTGTGCCAAGAGGAAAATCTAGAAAATATTTAAAATGCACCTGCATATGAATCGGTGCCCAGTTGTTCAAATGAACCCAATTGCATAAGAATCTGTGCCCCAACTTGTCTATAACTGGAATATATGTTTCAAACATGGAGTGACGTGTTATGTTGTTTTCACTCTCCAATCATAATTTTTTATTAAAATCGAGGTGGCAGATTGTTGATTTCTGGATGTAACGGCCTTTATGCTATTGGATGATGATGTACCACATTTTTTAAGAACCCTAATGTGAATTCTTACGGTTTATTGGGGATTAATTGCAGCCATTGGATTGAATATTATCTTGGCCCTTGATTTAAAAATGTAATATCTATAAAAGGTAGTGCCTTCTCATTTGTAAAAGTTAGTAGAGACATAAAAAGTTAGGGAACAGCTGGTTAGAGGCTACAAAGCTAGAATTGGCTAAGTTAGAGGTTAGATTCTACAAGTTAGTAGCTGTAGGAGAGGAGAAAGACTCAAAATTGTTATGTAATGCTGGAGAAGATAATGCAAATGGGTTGTTGATTTGGAAAACATTGTGTTATGTTTCAAAAGTTTTATGGTTTCTTGTTCTTGATTCTCAAAGTTAGATGTCAGTTTTCAATTCTTTCATGATAATGGTGAAATGTTAATGATGTTGATCGATCTCTGGTCCATACTTTTGGAAATTTGCTAATTGTAAGTTGCTGTGTAAAGTTAGTTTGGGCCTTATTTTGTGCTAAGTTCAATTATGAATGCTTGTTTACATTACGCCATTTACTAGGTATGTGGATGAATGTTCATAGTTTGAAAATCTTCAGTTTCCTCAGAATATTGCACCATTTCTACAGAGTTGTAGACTTGTCCATGATTTAGCAGAAATTGGTTTTATTGGAGATTTATCCATTGTAGCATTCATCATTGTTGTGATTGAGTTTAGGAGTAATTTTAATCTTAGGATCTCTTTTAAAATATTATATTTTTCTATTTCTTTTATTATCTAGGTTACATTTAAGAATCTGAGTATCAATATATTGCAAAATCTGATAAGTTTGAAGATCCAGTATTTTTTTTTAAAGCCCCTTGTGATTACCAACATTTTCACATTATCTCTAAGTTGTTTCACTGCATTGTCAAGACCTGACATTAGAGACCTTGGGGTTATCTCTTTTCTCATAGAGATTTACCTTTCAAGAGAGATAGGATATCATATTCTATCTGAGTTGTTGCTATGCAGAAAACACCATCAATAGGTAGCTCGTAAGCTCTATGAGCAAACAATGAAAGATAATGAAGAAGAAAAAGTAGAGGGACCTCCACCTAAAGGTAATACAATTAGAGAGATAGGGAGCAATCTTGGAGATAATACAAGTCTCAGAGGAAAATACAAAAGAAAGGATGATTATAGAGACACATCCACTACTTCAAACACCACCTCCTCCATCAAGAACATCTTGGCACAATAATAATGTTGGTTCAATTAAATAGTTAAATACACTTTATTAAGTTTACTTAGGTCCTAATTAGGTTTTACCTTTAGTTTTTTGCATATTGCTTTATAACATAAATTCATCTCATGTAATTCATTATTCTCAATAATACTATTTGCATATCTTTATTCAAATTGCTCTTGCATCTTTGTTTTTTCTCCTTATAGAAGGATAATCTAGGTATTACAAGTGATCTTTATTTTATGGAGTTTATTGGAAACTCTAACATGGTATTAGAGCACTAATCTGCAAGCCCCTTCTCAAATCTATAGGAATTCAATCAAATATTTTTTTGGGGATCCTCAAGGGATCAACCTTCAGCAATTTTTTGGTGCATTTTGGATAAAAAATGGCTGGTATCTTTTTCTTCATGTATTCTTAGAAAAACTATTTTTGGGTTTTGTTTAAAATCATGAAATATCATCTGGGTATCTATTATATTTTATAGATAGTGAGAAGAACTTGCAAAAGCAACTGTCAAAATCATGGCTATTTTTCCTTACAGGTGCAGTTTTGTTTTTTTACCAAATCACATGTGTTTTTTAGATTCAAAAACACTTTCTAGGTTTTGTTTGCAACAACAACATATTATCCGGGTACCCATTAGTTTTAGCATGCAACAAGTAAAATTTTCAGAAATGAAATCAAAGGGTCGTGTCCACATTGTTGATTGGTAAAATTTACCCTTTTTCAAAAAATCATAACTTGAGCATTCAGTATCTATTTTTTCGAAAACTTTATATCTTCATAAAGCTGATTTTTTCCTTTATGTAGATTTGAGGTCTATTTTTTTCATGTAGATGTGAATATTAATCCTTGCATGCAATCTTTCCTTTTTGCACGCTTTATTTTTTCATTTTCTCTTTCATTTATGCATGCCTTACATGTTCTTTTTTTACAATCTTGGGATATTGTAATAAATGAACTTCAATAAAGTTCCATCAGGGGGGTTGGGGCCCTAGCTCGATTGGCTAAATATTTCCTATTGCTGGAGGTTTTTCATGAGGTCTAGTCTCCCCACCCCCTATGGTACCAGAGGATGTGTCATGCCAACGTCGTCAATCACATTAAAAATTCTACCAGGCACACTGCAGTTTATAGGGGGTCATGCTACCCGATTCCTGTAGTCTAATAATAATAATAATAAAGTTCCATTTGGGGGTGCTTATTGCATAATAATGCAATTGTAATGTAGCTAGATGACATGAGCTTTGATCCCATCTTCATATTGATGAAAACTCACATGATTTGTATTTGGATTCTATAGTTTCTTTTAGCCACAATCTTGCTCATAACCTGACACATTTTTGGTTAGCATTAATTAATGTCTTAGATTGAAATCCTATAGTTAATGATCTTGAATCACATCAAATCATTAGGTCATATCTCAATTTGAGGGTCCCACAGCTTCCAAATTATTTCATCATATCTTACCCTCTTGTGGGGAGCATTTCTTATGTATCTATGTGATGGATGGTGTACTTGGGGGTCTTATGGAGTCTTCCATCTTTCATCACTTGGTTGCATTCTCTATTTATTTTGCATTGCATATGTACATGGGTACCTAACATGACCTTGTATTCATGACCCATTCATGCATCCATCCTTGCATTATTTGCATGTTTCTCATTCTCCCTAAGTTGAACTTAAGGGGAGTGTTGGTGTAATTAAATATTTAATTCCACTTTATGAAGTTTACTTAGGTCCTAATTAGGTTTTACCTTTAGCGTTTTGCATATTTCTTTATAAAAACAAGTCATCTCATGTAATTCATCATTCTCAATAATATTATTTGCACATCTCTATGCAAATTTCTTTTGCATCTTTGTTTTTTCTCCTTGTAGAAGCTAATCCAAGTTTTGTAGGTGACCTTGGTTTTATGAAGTTTATTGGAAACTCTAGAAAATAATAGATACAAATGGTGTCATCACCATAGTTACTACAAGTGCTAATGGTGGGATCACATGTTGACTTGTCTAGCATCTCACCCCTCTAGAAGATATAAATAGGGGATATTTTTCATACTACCACCAGAGGAGATTTGTTGAATGAGCATGTAAAAAATGTGGAGCAACTAGAAGATGTGATACAAACACTCCAAAATTTTATCTCTCATCTATCATGGGAAAATTCACTCCCACTACCTCAGTAGCTAAAACAATTGGTAGATATTATACAAGCATACTTTTCCTCCATGAAGATTATTAATAGAAAGGATTCTCAAGAAGATCTTAGGGTATGTCCAGGATCATGATGGGCCAAAAAGTGGCGATATGTAAGTGATATGATGGCCCATGTGGCTGAATTTTTTTGTTTTACCCAAATTTGATGAAATGAAAAGGGTTTTTAATGGAGATTCTAAACTTTCCACCAATATAAATTATGATCTAATTTGAATTTAATAAATAACTATTATTCATTTTCTATTTAAATTATGACTAAAGTCCTGATTGATAGGATGATTGAAAAAAATGTATAGCTTTCAAATGATATCATATTTTTTGAATCTGAAACATGTGTCACATTCTATGCTTCACATACTATAGGATTTTAAAAAAAAGAATTGAATTTCATGAAGTTTTGATCAAGTTAAGGTGGTGAGACATATGTATTTTTATATTTTAAAAAAAATTTAATAAAAATTTAATAATTAATTTTTACTTCAAAACATTTACAAAAAAATAATCATCACATCGAGACATGAGTCCTCTACTTATAGCTAAAATATTATATTTTTTTTATCATTTTATTGTGGATAGGGTGGTTAGAAAGACACCTACTTCTTATTTTTCCCTGAAATTTAAGTACTACTCCATTGAAATTTCAAATTTTCACCAAATAGATTTTTTTAATTTTTTAAATAAACCTAGTAGTTTAGAAACTACATTCAATTTTCTATAGATTCTATTATTACATATTTTTTAAATAATATAGATAGATTATTCAAATTTTTATGTCAAGTTACCTAAATCTGATTTTTCTAAATTTTATTGCCACTTAAGGGCCTATTTTTTCCATGATGATCCTACACATGCCCCTTACCAAGAACAAAAAAAAGGAGTACACAAAATGATGCACCACCACACAATCATTGTTGGAAGCACAAATAAAATATTCTGGTGATAGCTAGCATCCAAGAGCTTAGGATACTATACCAATTTTGTCTACAATGGCCCAATATAACATAAGGCCTCTACATCAAAATTCTTTAAATTTAAGATCAGATAGAACAAGTGGTGTATGACCCACTTCAAGACCTATTCAGAGTATTAATATATCAAGTTGATTATCTCCACAAACAACTACAATAGCTCTATACTCAACACAAACAAGTAAAGGAATAAATCAAATAGTTGAGGGAGATAGTCAGTTGTCATTTGAGACTTCTCCAAATAATTTTGAAGGGAAGAAAATAAAATAGCATAGAATATTTCAATCCCAACTAATCATTGGGAGGAAAAAATAACCTTATCTCAAATCCAAGGGAAAATGGGTACATTACTCTAGGCACATACACATTGGGCTTTAGCCATGACAAAAATTAGGGTACAATAAAAGAATATCCTTCTTAATTAAACCTCATGTCTTGAGGACAAGACATCATTTTAAAATAGGAGATGATGTTAGTAGGTTGAGGATAGGGTTAAAACCTATTGCAGGTTACCACAAAATGTTTATGGTACAAGGAAAATACATTAGATATCTCTAGGAGTCATGAGTTTGGGATATAAAATACAATACTCAAATATTACTTAGGGTTCAGAACTTTGGTATTTCTATCCCTAGTTTTCTTGCTAATATCAGTTTTGTTTCCAAGACCCTAGGTAGGTGATATAAAGGACAACACCAAGAAAAAATGAAAAATTTAAACAAGACAGAAGGAAAGAAAAGAAAATCAAACATGATATAAAAATATGCAAAACTATCCTCTTGGGAATTATCATGTGAGAAGGGGTTAGGAACCAAAGGTATGGAGAATGGAAATGGGGAGAGATTTTGAAAGGGATCCAAAAAAATGTGTGACCTCTAAAGGAAATATATTAGATAACTACCATTGGAAACAATAAAAGGATTAATGGAACCCAAAATCAATCACACCCATGGAAAAAGGAGATAAGACAACCATAAAAAATACTAGAGAACAAATGGAATTGGGAAGAAAAGTGAACATGATAAGCCTAAATGGAGAAAAGAGAAGACAATAAAAAAGGATTGAGAGAGAAGAAACACACAAAAAAAGATGGAAATTGTGGAGAAAATGAGATTTGAGCATGTCAATGAGGGTATTTCTTAGAATTCCAAAAGGGGTGTTGCCAAAGAAAAATAATAATAAATTCATTTAATTTCTGAAAATTCCAAAGAATACACAATCAATTTGTTGGGATATTGTTTTTTACACCATTGAATAAATTCATTTATTATAATTTTATAATTAATTAATTATTTAGTTGTGATGCACCTTGGTGGTGTGGTTAATCACACTAGATAATTATTTGGGGTCCACTTGATGTTGTATTGTAACATTGTATTATTATTTAATGTGTGGGAGACATGTGATAATAGTTTAATATTTGAGAAATATTAAATAAAGTGATGTATTAGCACTCAATATTAAGTATGGGGTTAGTGGTTTTGTATTCACATGGTTTTGTGCTACATGGTTTTACCTTACCACTAGTTGTATTTTGTGTGATCTTGTGTCTATAAAAACAAACACATGTGTAGTGGTTTAGGTTGGTTGAGTGGGTTGGCTATCATTATTGAGTCTTTCTAAGGAGTGCATATGTGAAGTATGGCATGGGATGTGTCAATTCATGTTTGGAAATATGAGAGTGCATTGCAAGGCTTGATGCTTTAGAGGGATTCATTGTAACTCTTGTATTGCTTTATGGCTGAATAATATGATGGAGTATGGATGATTTTGGAGGTTGGGGTTTTTTCTCTTAAGGGTTTTCCTAGGGTATATCTTGTGTTATCTTGTGGCTTGTCTATTTGATCTATGCATTTTGGTTACCTGTATGCATGTTTATCTCTCATGGGTTATGTATGAAATGGATTAACATCATGGGTTAAATGCAATATTTCCTAACAAGTGGTATTAGAGCTTTCATGGTTGAAGAATTTTAATTATAGCCCTAGTTTGAGAGTTTTTGAGAAGTTGAAGCCACAGACATGCATGTATGGTTTGAAACATTACACAATATAGAACACATGTTGCAAGTGTTTGTATACAGATTTGGGATTTTGGGTTGTCAATATTTTTTGGTTTGTTACGAATCTAAAGTTTTTAAAATTTGGGTGAAAAAGGGTTTCTTAGTTTGAGTTTGAATATGAAGGTTTTGTAGGGGAAATTTCATAGATGATCTCTTGAGACAAAATGGACCTCATGGTTAGATTTAGGTTGGCCGAGAGATGAATATTGACATAAAGTTTTCCCTATTTTGGAGAAGAAAAAAAGGGAAAAAAAATTGCCCTCATAGCCCGTTGTATGGCCATCGACCTCTACAGAGGTCAAAAATTTGAAAAAATAATTTAAAAAATAAAACCTTATAGATAAATGTTTCTATGAAAATATTATGAAAATATTTATTAAAAATTATTTATGAGAAATATTTGAAAAAGGTTAAATAAATATAAGTGCGGGGGTCCATAGACCCCCTCCCCACTTGACCTATCAGTAGTACCAATAGGTACTGTCAATATCATCAAATACTGCAACACCTTCCAGTACCCCCAACTGGTGGGTTGCCATTGCTAGTTGTTTAAACCTCGGCGAGCCTTGGTCTAGTAAGGTTTGCCAATTTTTAAAACCACTAACACAATTTTTTTTATAAATAATTTTAATATTAAATTTAAATCTGCCAAAATTAAAACAGTTGCCACTAGATTTCAAACATTGATTGAGAAAGAATTATAATTGGCTAAGTTTGGTTGGGTGGGGGGATTTTCATTTTGGAAAAAATAAAATAATTTTAATAAAGATTTGAAATTTGCCACCCACCCACCACCGATGTGCCAACCAAGCACCACCAGAGAGCCACCAGGAGGCCAGTTTATAGCAATTTTTTTCAAATTTGCATAAATTTTTCTCACAATGTCATATTTTTGACTACTTGTAGTCATTGCAAAGATACTTTTTAGAAATACATAGTCGTATAGGTTTTTTCCTTGATTTATCCATTTTTCCAATTTTTTGGGGCCTGGAAGTCAGATGTTCTTTTTTGCATGGTTTTGGGCATAACTTTTGCATATAGAATTGGATATTTGATTTCAAAGAGGTGTTGGAGAAACTTTGTAGTGTACTAGATAGTGGTTTAGATTGTTTATCAATTTTTGTTGTTATATGAGATTGGGACTTGTTTGGTCGCTTGTAGGTGGCTAAGATTCAGGTGTGATTATGTGAGCATCTAGATGATTCAAGAGGAAAAACCTTGAGGGAGTACATGTTTTTATATGTTATTTATGATGCTACAACTAATTATCAGATTGGTTCTTCCAAGTATAGATTTATAGGTTTTTTT
Source organism: Sequoiadendron giganteum (assembly GCA_007115665.2). Lineage (NCBI taxonomy): Eukaryota > Viridiplantae > Streptophyta > Pinopsida > Cupressales > Cupressaceae > Sequoiadendron > Sequoiadendron giganteum. The sequence goes on from CM021100.1 coordinate 26,284,904, forward strand.
GAGGGTTGGGATTTTGATGGTGACAGGTACAAATGTTGTCTTTGATTTTGAGGACATGGTTTGAGCCATGGATTCTCGTATGGGTGATAGTTGATTGTAGATATAATGATGAATATGGTTATGGTGTCATGAATATGTAGGTATATTTGATGCATTGGCATGAAATGATCATGCATGTGGTGTTTGGTGGTGATATGGTTTGGTATTAGGAAATTTTTCTTATTTTCTTGATGCTTTTTTGGTTCCTTGAATATGATTACTCATTTTTGGTCATGGTTGGAAAATTAGATCTATGTTTGGTTTGGTTATTGAGTCTTGATGTCTATAGAATTATCTTCTTTGATATCTTAGTTTACAAGTTACTAATATGATCATGAGTTTTCATGTTTCAATGGTTTGGATCTATGAGTTATGAAACTTGTAGGTGTGTACAACCTATTGGGTTGTAATGGGATGACTCAAATGTGGACTTTCTATATCCACCAGGTTTGATTCAATGTTGTTGTAGATCTCATTAGTTGTTCTTGTTTGTGGTCATTTGCATATTAGTATGTTGTCTTAGGATTGAGAGGATGGATGATTTGAGTACTTGATTAGCTGGTTTATGGGACTTGTTGCATTTGGCTTGATCACAATGTCATGACAGCTTGTTAAATTCATTTTCTAAACGCTTTCAATGGGATATTTTTACAATGATGACTTGGTGGTGTTGGATTAGTCTGGTTTGTGGTGTTTTAATGGTTGTTGTATGAATATTCTTGGCTTAGAGATCTTGGTTTACTTGTATGTTACTAATATTTAAGTTGAGTGTGTGTAGACCTAGATGATCTTCATGGAGAGAATTCTTATCATGATGCAAGGTGTAGCTAGTATAGCAGTTCAGTGGGAGTTGTTGGTAGTAACATGGATGCACCATTGGCATAATACCCCTTTGTTTTGCTTCATGTTCTGACTGCTTTTATGCTTTGTTTTGGTTTCATCTACTATGATATTGGGTATACTTTGCAATGTGTGTTTTGATCGCTACTTATATAGCGATGATCTATTATTGTGTGATGTGGTTTATCTGATGATTTTTTTTACATGTTTTAATTGGTGTAATGATGTTAGTTGATATAAAATGTATTTTCTTATGAGATTATTAAGAAGGATGGAAGTGTTAGTGTTGATGAGTGTATTGGTGAAGGGGATGGGTTCACATCACTTGCTTATGAGTGCCCTATGATTCCGTGATTTCCTCTTCACAGTGTGTAGTTTATGTTGTTTATATTATATATTGTTTACTTGGTTTTCAAGATTGCAGGTACATGACATCGACTCTAGCCAGTTTCATAGGTTTGAGTGTGTCGATCCAACGGTTAAGTTGAACAGGAGATAGTAGCTAGGTAACTTATGTCAAGTCTACACCCTAGCCATAATGTATCGCCAATCGAGTGTGTCGAGTTGTTGTTTGCCATGTTTTAATGTTATTTAATTCTGAAGGGATTCTTGATTTGGAAACAAATATTTAGAATTATTGCTTTAAATTATGTTGATAGTTATTTAATTAAAATTATACATTGTTGATAGAAGTTATTATTCAAATTAATTAATTAAATTTAATCCATGGGGTTGAATTTAGTTATTAAATAATTAAATGTGATGTTAAGAAAATTAAAAGAAAAAAAAGAATTAAAATTAATTTTGGAATTTTATTTCAATTAGTGGGAATTATATTAGAATTTGGAATTAAATTTGTATTTGGGAAATTAGTTTCAATTTTTGGAATTGATTTATTATTTTAAATTATTAAATAGAAATTAATTTTGGTTGTTAGAAAATATTTTAATTTTTCTAGCATGTTGGAGTTGAATTAATTAAAAGAGTTTGTTGCAAATTCATTCATAGAGAGAATTTTGGGACGAAAAGATTCTTCAGGTGTGAGAGGATATTTTTGGGGAAAATCACATAGAGGATTGTTTTGGGAGATTCTTGGTTGTGGAGTTACATTGGAATTGTTTTGGTAAATCTTCTTGTTGTTTTTGGTTGCTTTCTTGGTTGGAATCATTGTACTGTTGAAGAGAAGTTGTGGAAGCTTTGGAGGAGGCTCTGCATCAAAATGTTTGTTTCCTATAGCTTCTTGACTTAGGTTTTCTTTTGTGTTTTTGTATTGTCCTTGGTTTTCTTTTAAAATATTAGTGATTAGAAAATTGTCTGTTAAATCCATTTAAGAAAAACATTTTTAATTTTATTTATTTATTTTAGGACTGCAGGAATCGGGTAGCATGAGCCCCTATAAACTGCAGTGTGCATGGTAAAATTTTTAAAGTGACTGGCGGCGGTGGCGCGACATGCCCTCTGGTACCACATGAGTTGTGGGGAGACTAGAACTCATGACCAACATCCTACAATAGGAAATATTTTAGCCAACTGAACTAGGGCCCCAACCCAAAAGAATTTGTTATTAGAAGAAAGAAGAAAAATAAATAAATTTAAAAGCTTCTCTTATTCTCGTGAAGTTTTCTTTAGGGAAATTATAAAATATCTATTGGATTTAGTTTATTTGAGGAAATTGTTAGTTTCGTTATTAAATCAAACTTATGGCTAAAACAACACTTAGATTTGTTTTAGAAAATTCCAATCACTATAGAAAAATGAATTTATTTTTAAAAAACCTCTATAGAAATTGTAGTGGAAAAATCTAGAGGATTTGAAAGCTTCTGGATGTAACCTATATCCCTCTTAGTTTCCTTGTTCTTTTATTTGTCTCTGAATTTGATAAAATTGATTAAAAGATTTAATTTTAAACCTCTGTGAATTTTGGATTGTTTTCTGGAAAATTTCATATTTCACCTATAGGTGAATGTTTTAGAATAATTTCCGCAATTTATCTTTTATGCTGAAATTATCATTTATATATATATATATATATATATATTATTATATGAGAAGTATTTAAATATAAATAATGTCTATCCATATTTAAATCGTCATACGATGAAATATTTTCCGTTTTTTGGTTGGGATGAAATTGTTCTTGTTCTAGTAAAATACCTTTTAATATAATGGTGGGGGAGGTTGAACTCCCCACCACCGCTTTGTTATGGGGGGAAGCACTGGCCAGGATGAAAAGCGCCCACCATAGAGGGGGATGCGTTGCCCCTTAGGGAGCGTTTCTCCCCATATGTACTTGCAGCTCGTTGTACGTAAGTATAGTCTGTCGGCCTTAATGAAGTCCGCCAGCCTTAATGAATTTCGCAAGCTTGAAAAAAAAGACCCTTGGAAATTACGAAGCTTTGGTTTTATTTAGGATTGGAATTAAATATTAAATACATATTATATATATATAAGATATATATATAATTATATATGTGGATATGTAATTATGTGTATATTTTATGTATATATATTTAATTAATTCTTTTTGGTTCAATAGGGTAACATGTTTATATGCTTAGAAGGGAAATTGAAAGAATTAGATGTTTAGATGGGAAATTAAAAGAACTATAGGATTTAGTTAAAAAAATTAATTAAAGGGATTTACTTGCCTAGACTTATGTTGGTTTTAAAAGTAAATAATGAATTTAATTTAATTATTTAAAGTAGTCTTTCTTTTATTTGTATATTAAAGACACTTATTTAATTATTTCATCTATTTTGCAAGGGAAACTATTATTTTTACTGTGAATAGAATAGGAAAGGGAAATGGATTTAGTATATCCTTGCTATTGCCTTGTTAAAATTATTTCCTCTATGTCCTTGTTTTGGGAAATGGGTTAAGTGTTAGATCAAAATTTTAAGTCTTCCAAAGGATCTTAGAGGATGAGGGTTGTCGTAGTGTGATGTCAACCAGTTGTATTTCCCTTGGGTAGTGCACTGTGTCTTTTTAGTAATTTACCCGGTTTCCATGAATGAGGATGTTTTGTACCTCCTTTGGAAGGAGTTGATTATGTGTTATGGTTGCCTCCAATTTTTGGAGTGAGTTCTATTATATGTCCTCCTAGAGATGGAGTGGTGATGACACCTAGGTTGTATGCACTTGTGATTCCCTTGGTAGATGGTTTTTTGTGTGTTTTCAATTAGAAGAGTGGCTTCCATTAGGGGCCAAAGCCCGTAAGAGGTAAGACTAGGTAGCCTTTTAAAGTAGTTTAATCAAGTGATAACTAAATTAATGTACTTAGATGATTAGGATGCATTTCACACTAATCTAGATAATTTAGCCTCACTCATAGACACAAGGGCTCATTTAGACTTGGGATGAGTGAGAAGGCCTCAAATGGCATGGTCATCTATCTTTTCCTTACAAGAGGTATTTGATTCTGCATGAGTGAGCATGAGGGCTGGGGTTTGGTTGAGGTCACCAGGATTAGCAGAGCCTATGAAGAATGCCCAAAGGAGATCTCATGACTAACTGTGTGATGACACTTTGTCTAGGATAACATTGGGTTTTGTTTTGTGTGTATAGATTCCTTATCATACTTGATTAATTATATCTCTAGAAGCAATATGACCATGTTAGTGTTAGACTTATATTGTGCATGTGTTTGGGTGAGTGAGTATGTGTCAGTATGAGTCTTCCTTTGGTTAGAGGCTACATATATTTGTCCATGTTACATTGTTACTATCTCCTAGCATGGGGGGTTGGCCTTCGAGTACCACTTGTTTGGGTGGAACATGCACCATACACCACTGGGTCCCCATTTATCTTTAGTACTTGGTGGTGATATATCCAGTTGGATAGCTCGCAGTTCTTGTTTTAATTCAAACATTGCAATGTTTCATTATGTATAAGATATTCAACCCTCTTATGTTTATGAGTTGGAATTCTCTAATTGTAACACATTTGTACTATAGCCTCATTCTGGGAATGAGTGATGTAACTATTTCATTAAGTTAATATTTATGAAAATTGGAATCTTGTATGTTTATATCTTTATGATGATTTAATACTCATTGATTAATATCATTTAATGCTATGGTTATATGTTGTTATATGTGTGGTTTTATGTAATCCCAACCTTGTAGGTTTAAGGGTTGTTGTTAATTAGTAAGTGAATGTATATGTTAATTACACTTCTTCTTTTTTTAAATGATTTGCTTAAGTTGTTAATTACAACTTCTTTTAGGGTTACTTGGTGGGGCATTACACATGGCATCAGAGCCTAGGTTTAAACATTGGGTGCTTTGGGATTATGATGTACCCATTAAGCTTAGTTGTGTAGGTTTCCTAGTGTACCTTCTCTAATACCTTTTTGTGTCTGTGTAGGAGTATGCCTCCTAGACATGGATGAGGTAGAGGATGAGGACGTGGTTGGGTAGGAGGACATGGCTAGGTAGGCGGTCACAAGGGGAGTTAACATGACTTGCTACCTCATGTTACACTTATACCAAAGCAGGAGGAACATCAGGCCTCACAAAATGGCCCAAGAGGTGGAGGTGGACAACTGGATCCTCTAGGGATTGAAGCTACATGTAGAGCTTTTGAGGAAGCTTTGGCACTTTTAGGTCCAAGACAGGCAGTACCAGAGGTTAATCCTTGTGTGAGGACAATTACAACACAGTCGGAGATGTTAGCATCTTCCGATATGAGGGATCTGATTTGGTCACAACCACCTCGGTGTGACAGAGTAGGTGTAACATGATAGATTTTCTGCAAGCAGTAGAATAACAATGTTAAATCTTAATCTACAATAATAACCTAAAATATAACAACAAAGAATGAGGAAATAAACTAAACTAATAAAACCAAAATGATTTCACTAATTATATGTTCACCCCTTCAAATTATCTTGATTGTTCTTCTCCATTTTTCCTTTTCAGTATTCTTGCCCTCAGATTTCAGTGTTTGAATGAAAGTATAGCTTTGTCAAGTTTCTAAGCAAAATATCGAATATGAATCTCTCTTCTCGAAAATGAATGATTTCGGGAGGAGGAATAATGATTATGACAGGCCATTTTATAGATTTTGTGTTTTCGAACGATCAGCTCAGATTGAAAGAGAGATCGACAGATGAGATTGATGAATGCCATGTGATGTGAGTTCTATCTCAGATAGAACGTGAGTTAGAACATGAGTCAGGAAATACTAAAATTAGAACAAGATATTAATCTTCAGTTAAGAATCTTCGAAAATAGAAGATATAGACTTTGAATGTCAAAGACAAGTCAGAACTCGAAGATGAGGAATTTGAATGCATAATTAAATTAATTAATTAAATAAAAGATATTTAATTAATAGATGCATATATGCATATAAGTTAGAGCTAGTTAATCGACTAGCTGTGACAGAGAGTCTTCCTGCAAAGATAATTAGCAGTTGAATTTAGAGATAACTGAAGAACTAAAAATAGATCTTGAGTCAGAAGGTGAGTGAATGACTTAGATAATTGAATGATAGAGGAATGTGACATAAATAACTAAATATGAATTAAATGTTAATTTAATTCAACATTCAAAAATAAGAGACTTTAATTAAATAAATAAAGTTTATTTATTTAATTTGACTGTTTGAAAGGGATAATATAAATAATTAAATAATAAATATTTAATTATAGATAAAGTGGGTTAAATGAATAATTAAATAAAGATATTTAATTATAGTTGAAATATGATAAAAGGGGGAGTGTAATTAAATAATAAATTATTTAATTAAGAAGGAAGAATTAATTAGTTAGGGATATAATTAAACAATTATGATTTATTTAATTATCCAAGTTGAATAAACCTAATTTATGAATTAATGAATTAATTAAAAAGGGATATTTAATTAATAGAGGAAATATGTGTTAGAAAGGTTAATTAAATAATTGACATTATTTAATCATGACCATGGATAATAGAAAATTATGTCGAAAGTGTACTCGCAGGCCTAGACCAATTTTCGGTATCTACAATTTGCCCCTCTTTGATACAATGTTGATATGACATAGTGTCAAAGAAAATATGCCCCAGCATGAAACAGGTTAGGGTCTGCCCCTTCGGGAAAATTGACATTTTTTGAAAAGTTTCAAAAAATTAGGAAAAATTCCCGATAAGTCAAGATGACAGTTAGAAATGCTATGGAGTTGATGGAATTGAATTTGGAGATGTTTCAGATGAATACGGGTCATTGGAAGTTGAAAGGCTAAGCGGAAAATAGAGAAGAGCTGAAGAAATGCCATTTCTAACCCACCTATAAATAGGAATTAGGGCTAAAATCAATTCATTTGCACTCAGAGGAGATAGAAAAAGAGGAGTTTTTGCTCTGATTGACTGATGAAATGGCACCTATTCCGTACACCAGGCATCGAGGATATCGGATCCGGACATTCAAGAGGCCAGCTGATGCAGGACCACAGGTATGTACCCAAAAATGAACTTGTCAAATTTATTTTTGCATGCATTTTTAGGCATTAGAAAATTAATAAGCAAATGTGGTGCATCGTAAACAACGCATATGCCGTCGTATTCACTGCATCTAACTGTGAAATGATGCATTTGCAAAAACTCGTTACGGCTAGTTTTGGCTGATAAGGGAATGACCACATGTGGAGCATTATGCACCACATGTGTAGTTATGCAATGCATATGCATTAGGGATAGATGCAACTGTAATTGTGAACCACATATGCAGTTGTGAGACGCATATGTTGTAGTTGGGAGACTGAGGAAAAATGCACTGCATGTGGTTTAGTGAACCGCATGTGTAGTAGTCAAAAAACATGTGTGGAAAAGATGCGATGCAAAGGTAATGTGCACTGCATGTGAGGCTCTGTGCAACGCATTTACAAAAATGCACCGCATCTATGAAAGTGAGTCGCATTTGACTGGTAAAATTTTTGAAAAACAATTCGAAGGAAAATTTGAAAAATGCTGACATCATGGTTAAAATTGCAGGTGGTGTTAGATCCTATTTATACGCGGGAGTCACGATCAAACACATTTGACCTGAGAGATAGGTTGAACTCTGCAGAGATTCGACTTCTATGGAAGTTAGGCCTACGTCACTGTTTGTCGATGCCTGCCATTCGGGCAAATAGGGGGATGCTGACGGCACTTTGCAAGCGATGGCATTCAGAGACATCGTCATTTCATTTATCGACTGGGGAGGCCACTGTCACATTGGAGGATGTGTACAGGATTCTGAGATTGCCTATTAGAGGTGAGCAGGTTATGTATGATACCCAGCGAGGATTGACAGAGTTAGCATGATTCTATCAGGTAGATGACATCAGTGGGCTCAGGATCGAGCATTATGAGATTAGATGGCCAGTCCTAGTAGATAGATATGATCGGATCGACTGTATCCTATGTACCTTGATTGGGGGTATAGTTCTTCTGGATAGATGAGGACACGAATTTCCAGTAGGATGGGGAGCTATGCTAGTCGGTATGTTGGAGAGTGAGACGAGATATGTGTTAGAGTAAAGGTCTTAACTTAATTATGTTGATTAAGTTACCTTTATTCCCTTCTTAAGATTTCACGTATGTTTGCATAAAGTGACATTTAATAATTATATTAATTATTAAATGTTTTCCTATTAGGGCTTCTATTAGGGTTTTATTAGGGTTTGCATGATCTCCTTTTTATAAGGATTGATTCCATTGTATTTCATATCAATTCACTCTCTCATTCTCTCTGATATATACATTTTAAGTTTTCAGAGAACCCTTGCCTGTTTGTTTCCATCTCTTCTTTTGTGATAGGTTATTTGCATGCACGTGATCTTCGGGGTTTGTGAAGTTGTATTTTCTCAACTCCTACATTGTATCAGAGCTCCACACCTATAGCTTCCTGTTCTCGTTTTGAAGATTTTTGGAGCTTCAAGGGTTTGGGGCTTGTTTTCTTGATCTAGGGCATACGTGAAATTTTGAAGCACTTTCAGCTCAAACGGACGTCGCCATTGCGTCCGCAGTGGTCCAAAACCCCTAAATCAATTGTTCATTTGTCCATTTTGGACAAAGTCAAAATTTGAGGTAAAAAAATTTTTGCAGTACGACCGTACGGCCGTCGCCCGCCTGGTAAATTTATTTTTCCCACATATATTTTTGCAAAAAAAATTTCGTAAAAAAAAAAAAATTCATTTTTCTGCAAAAATTCACAGTTTTTTACTTTGTAATTTTTTTTGTTTTTCTTAGGAAAAAAAAATATTAAAAAAAATAAAATTGAAAAAGCATTTTAATGGCTTGCAGGCCGGCGGTGCATGCGGTACCCTGTGTAGGATCGTACCTGCGCAGACTTGTGCAAGGAGCCCGTGCCCACATAGGGTGCAGTGGGGGTGGCCCCCACCATAATTTTTTTTTATTTAAAAAAAATAAATTTCTAATGTTTTTTTTAGTATTTAAGAAAACAAATTTTTCATGTATGAGCCCAATTGCACTTTTATGGTGACAGTCATTTGGCCGTCAAATTTAACCCATTGTTTTTGCTGCAACGGCCGTATGACCGTCAAATTTAACCCAACGCTAGCTTTTTTCCTCTTTGGAGCTGATTTCTTCTAGAGGTCGTAACTTGGGCATACGATATCATTTTTTGGCAAAAAAGATATCATCGAAAACCTGGTTTTCTCATCTTTCCAGTGGTGTGGGTCTCATCACTTCTTTTTTCCATTGGTGCATTCTACAACCAGTTGAAGACAAAGGGTCTACTTTCAGTCCCAAGCTCATAACTTTTGATCAATTTCTTCATTTTTCGCAATCTCAGCGGCATTGGAACCATATTTCAGAGCTCCTCAGTTTCATCTATGCCATTTTTCCAGATTTCACTCCAGGTATATTTTATTCAGTTATTTGTGTTTTCACACTCTGGTGGATTACCTGGACATATTTGCTCTTGGAAACTTTTTGTTCACATGGGATGCTTTGTTTTTGGCTGTTCTTCATGTATTTCCAGCATTTTGTCCTTTGAGAACATTTTGAGAATCATTTGTAAGCAATCTTTTATGTCAACGCACTGAGATAAAGTGCCACACTATTATACATGCGTCTTTTGGGGATTTTGCATATAAGGTTGTGCCATATTTTGTACTCACGTTGTTATTATAAAGTGCCATGAGGGGTTGTGTAGTTTGCCTTTGTTTTTCCATCACATCTTTGTCCGGTGAGTATCCCTCCATGACGACAGTGAATCCATACCATTGGGGGTTGTGTAGTTTTCCTTTATTTGCCATCACACCTTTGTCCAGTGAGTGTCCCTTCATGATGACAATGGATCCATATGATTCTAGCCTCATGCATGTGTGCTTTATTTTGCACACCACTTTTTCAGTTGCAGGTGCTTTCTTGTGCACTTTCAGATGTTGTTTCTTCTTCTTCATGCACTACAGGGTGTTTCACATCATTTCAGTGGATCTGTCAGGCTCTCCCAGTTCAGCATTATGGGGGGGTTATTATATTGTTCGTGCTAATTCTTCCTTGGTTTCGCCTTGGAAGGGATCTTCCATCTTCAACGGAGGTTCTTCAGCACCATAGCAATCATCTTTCGATAGTTGTTTGTAACTTCTTCTACTTAAGTGATGTTCTTCTTCTTGGCTTTCTGCATCTCTTTTTGGAGTAGAGTTTTTTCCCATGAGGTTTTCTCTATTTCTCCATTTTATAGAGATTTGGTTGTATTTGGGTACCTGATCTGGCCTAGTTGTCGAGACCCATGTTTGCCTTCTTGCATTTGTTTTTAGCTGCACTAATGCTCATCTTAAGGGGGGGTGTTAGAGTAAAGGTCTTAACTTAATTATTTTGATTAAGTTACCTTTATTCCCTTCTTAAGATTTCACGTTAGTTTGCATAAAGTGTGACATTTAATAATTATATTAATTATTAAATATTTTCCTATTAGGGCTTCTATTAGGGTTTTATTAGGGTTTGCATGATCTCCTTTTTATAAGGATTGATCCCATTGTATTTCATATCAATTCATTCTCTCATTCTGTCTGATATATACATTTTCAGTTTTCAGAGAACCCTTGCTTGTTTGTCTCCATCTCTTCTTTTGTGATAGGTTATTTGCATGCAAGTGATCTTCAGGGTTTGTAAAGTTGTATTTTCTCAACTCCTACAATATGCATGGGGTCCATGTCTACTTGGGATGTTGTACTTCCATTTACATGACATCGTCTACAGAGATGCACAATCATTGAGCTGTGGGATGACACTATTGATGGTATGGGGTTGGAAGAGGATAGTTGTCTTTCATCCTCCAGTTATAGTAGACAGAGAGGAGAGACACCCGCATGTGTTTCGATATACAAGGCAGATTACATAGACCCATGTCGGAACACAGGGTACTGGCAACACGCCTTGGATATTCTTGATCAGTTCACATGGAGACCTTACATGGATTGTGAAGAGTGGGTGGATGAGGATATACATTTTCCATTCTGCAGATAGAGACAATATCTCATTGGGAGGATTGTTTCGAGTGTTCACATTATTGAGCGATGTTTGCCAGATAGAGTTTTGAGATAGTTCGGGGAGGTTCAGGATGAGCCTCGGAGTAAAGAAAATTTTGCTTGGTCATCGAGAGAGGTTCCATGGTGGGGACCCATGATTCCAGTGGCTACAGTGGAGATAGAGATACAAGCACTTCAGCCAATATAGTGGGGATGGAGAGGTGGATTAGTAGGTCTAGGGACCATGGCTGCTTATGAGGTATGGTGGGCAAAGCATTGCCTGATTCCTTATACAGATCCCGACCAGCCAACACTAGTCGAGAGACAAGGCACAAGGCCTAGAGGACGTCGGAGAGGTGGAGGTGCCAGAGTGGGTAGATTTGGTGGTAGAGGTGAAGGTAGAGGTGAGAGAGGAGGACGAAGAGGACAGAGAGGTGATCAGGCAGGTGGACATGCACCTATTCAAGAGGCAGTAGCTGTTGATGTACCAATGGAAGATATCAGACAGAGAGTGGATGTACCGGTTGGGGGTGAGCATGGTGCAGTGGAGGTAGTGGTTGAGGAGTGTGTAGAGGTAGATGTCAGAGTAGAGGGTGTTGGAGAGGATTCTGATGTAGACATGGCCTTAGACCCGCTGGGTGTGTTGGCAAGATATAGAGAGGATGATGTTGAGGAGGAGGCACCGATGGAGGAGCAGGAAAGAGAGCTTCAAGATTGGATTGTAGAGGGGAGACGGGATGAGGATGCTCCTAGAGATGGTGACAGGGAGGATTTAGAGGAGAGACTCAGACTTATGACTGCAGAGTTTGAGTCGATGAGACTAGAGAGAGACACTGCCTACGTGGAGAGGGACAATGCCAATGCAGAGAGGGACAGTGCATACACTGAGAGGGACAACACTCATACAGAGAGGGATAGTGCTCTCATGGAGATAGACTAGGCTATAGCTCAAAGACATGAGATAGAGAAGCAATTCACATAGGTTAGATGCATTTGTTGTGGGTCCTCATCTGATGGAATGGTACGAGAGTTAGTCAAATCGATGGAAAGAGCAACTTATTACAGCGATTTGCATGAGGCCACAATGCAAATAGAGAGACAGGCTCCTACATTTTCAGAGGTGCGCAGTCAAAGAAGAGGTCATACTCGGAGTCAGAGGACACAGAACACTGAGGGGGTGGTAGGACCATCAAGGATAGGTCCATATGATATGCCTTCCACTTCACAGAGGCCACCTTCAAGTGTCTTCCCACCACCATTGCCACATGACAGCAGGGGTAGCGGGACATGATGACAGGGCTTCAGATACTTGTGGACATTTGTATTTTTTATCAGAGAGCCTGTGAGCTCATGTTATATTTATGGTTAGATTCAGACATTGTACTATGACACACTATTTTTGAGATATATATATATATATGATTTTGGAGGCTTCTACATGATATGTAGTTCTATGTTATGGATGATGCTTTATTTCTAGATGATTATGTTTCCTAAATGATGTATGTACATGTTTTATGAATGAATGTTTCTATATGTTAATGAGTTATACAATGAATAAAAATGTTATGGATGCCTTATTTTACTTATGATAATGGATGCAATGTTCTACATGATGCTTATGTGTGATGGTAATATGTACATGCAATGTTTACATTATGTATGTTATGATGATCCAATGTCTATTATGTCATGATTTTGAATGTATGTAATGAAGATGAATGGCACTATTAATATGTTGAAAATGCAATGCAACTATATGAAATGATTATTGGATGGATGCAAATGCAAATGACCTATTTTTTTTTTTTTTTTTATTGTGTCACAGGACTTTATCTTAATGTCAAAGAAGAGAAATGTTAGGATGAAAATGAATTCAGAATTTTAGTAAGAACATGACTGGGCTCTCAAAATGGATAGATAATGGTGGTAAAGATGCAGAAAAGAAGAAATGTTAGCATGGATGATTGCAGAATGTTAGTAAGAAACAATTAAGTTTGATTGATTAAGAAAAAGACATAATCTTCAATATATTTCCAAATACGTTATACTTGCTTGTTATCATCATTGGTCAGGACATGAAACAAATGGATAATACACACTATGATATGAGATAGACCATAGTGTACAAAGTTATCCACCTGTGAAAAATAGATAGTCGTAGATAAGGAGTGTCTTAACTCAGACTAAGGAGACGATGCCCTAGTCATTTGATCAAGACAAACCACAAACAGGTGACAAATAAAAGATGGGTCATGAGATGTCATTGCTCCTCTAAATACTTGATAGGACATCCTTGAGGAAACTAGTAACATGACTCAAAAACCAATGTTAAAAAGACATTTGACAGACAACAGCCAAAGAAAAAGAATCCTGAGACATCATTGCCTCTCTAAATCCTTCAAGGGACATCCTTGAGAAAGCTAGTAATAGGATCTTGAACAAATCGATAAAAAGATAAGACAAAATAAGATATAAAGTCATAAAGCCAAATAAATGTATTCACCAAAACTTGATATTGTGGGATTGTCTGATTGTTTGATGTTTGACATAGCGTAATGTGAGAGAATGACACATACCGCATAAGACATTGAGTCTAGTTTCGACTGGGTGACTTTTGTATAAGGCATGACAAAGCCTGGTTTCAAAAAGACATGTGTTGTATTAGACGTTTGGAGTCTGATGACGTTGAAGTGACAAGCCACATGAGACTATGACAATTTGATGACGTCTATTGACAAGAAAGACATATCTTGCTAAGACATAGGTTGATTGCTTTGAAAATGTGTTTGATATTGACTTGATGACTATTGAGACATTTTGCCTTGTTAATGCATGACTTGCTTTGATTCATTGACTAATAAACTGTGTGTGTGTAGACAGTGTTTCACATGAGACGATACCTTAAACTATGATATGCAACTTGTGTGATAGTGATTGTGAATGAACCCTATTGGACTGACCTATTGTGGTCTTGGAAGCTCATCAATTGATTAGCCTTGCCTACGTTGTACACGTAGAGACCTCATAGTTTGACATGAGCAATGACTTTGAAAATACAAAGGGTCATGATTTTATGTGTGTGATACATGACAAACCTAGACTGACTGACCTAATGCCTCGGGGGCACATCGATTGATGGCCTTGCCTATGTCCCAGTTGCAAAGGCAACACAGTTTGACTATGTCTACAACTGACGTAACATGACCGATGTGACATGATTGACTAGACATGACTGACTTGACATGATTGACTTGACACTATTTTTGTGATTTTCTGACATTTTTGGATTTTTTTTAATTTTTTTTGGAGTTTTCTAATGTTTTTTGAAATTTTCAAGACATTTTCGATGGTGTGACGTTATGTACAAAGTGTTAGGGCATAGAAAAATGATTTTCCCCCAGTCGGGAATATGATTTGGAAGATGGAGTGGGTAATATGACATAATGGACTTTCATCTCAATCATTCCAAGTAATGGATGAGACAACCATTTATTATGAGTGATGGTGAAAAAGTCTGATTAGAATGATGGTAGACGGAAGAGCGAGCTTGACTACACATGGCGCTTGTTTGCCAGGTTTTCACCATGGTACTTATCCATAGCACCACTGAAGCGGTTTTCACTAGTGGATGGATTTATTTCTCTTTACTTTTTTGATTTTCTCAATTTTTTTGGTGTTACAAAGATGCCTATTTTCCAGGTTTTCATCAAGGTAACCATTTTTTTGTTTTTTGTTTTTTTTTTTTGTATTTTCCCATATTAAGACATAGATTCTCAGAGACTTAAGCGTAGAACCTCTTTAGATGTAGACTGTTGATAGGGGACAAAAGTGGTTCTCCTTCAGGAGTAGAGAGTTGGTACACTCCTGATCCAAAGGCTTCTATGACAATAGACAACCCCAACCAATTAGGTTCAAACTTTCCTGGTTTCTTGCGTTCAACTTGGTTCTTAGGATTCTCCATTAATACTAGGTCACCAATGTCAAAGTGTCTATTGAGAACCTTCCTATTGTAACTATGATGAAGACAATTCCGATATGCTTGCAAATGATCTAATGCTTTATGTCTTCGTTCATCTAGCAATTCTAGCTCTTGTAACCTAGAGACATGGTATTCTTCATCATCAATATGACCCTTCAAGGATACCCGTAGAGAAGGTATTTCAACCTCAATAGGTAAGATAGCTTTGAACTCGAATACGAGGGAATATGGAGTGGCACCAATGGGAGTACGGATGCTTGTGCGATAAGCCCATAAGGCAGGATTAAGTTGTAGGTGCTAGTCATGACCAGCGTCATTGACAGTCTTCTTAAGGATTCTAACAATAGTCTTATTAGATGCCTCAGCTTGGCCATTACCTTGTGGGTAATATGGGGTGGAGAAATGGTGTTTGATGTGGAATTCTTCACATAAATGGTATACTTCTTGGTTTTTGAATGGGCGGCCATTATCTATGATTATGGATTGAGGTACACCATATCGACAAATGATATAGTTTAGGATAAACTTAGATATTTGTGTGTCGATTATGTATGTCATGGGGATGGCTTCGATCCATTTGGTGAAGTATTCAGTGGCGGTGATGATGAATTTGTGGCCATTGGATGATGAAGGGTGTATCTTACCTATGAGTTCAAGTCCCCATTGGGCGAAGAGCCATGGTGAAGTAATTGGATGAAGCTCCTGCGCTGGTGCTCTTATCAAGTCTCCATGTATTTGGCATTGTCTACACTTCTTTACAAATATGTATGAGTCTTTCTCCATTGTAGGCCAATAGTAACCTAGTCTCATAATCTTATGTGCTAGAGTAGGACCACTCAAATAAGATCCGCATATACCCTCGTGTACCCCTCGCAAAGTTGTTTGTGCTTCCTCAGCATCACGACATCTCATTAGGGTGTTATCTAAGGTGCGTCTATATAGGGTTTCTCTGATGATGGTGTACTTAGCTGACTTTGAGATGAAGGTTCAATGTTGGTTATTGGACAAGTCTTGAGGTAAGGTTTGGTCAGTGAGATAGTCAAATATGTCTTTATACCAAGGAGACATAGGACCAACAATGGTACACACTATCACAGTATCAAGGACATCATAAGCTAGGATCAAAATTTGTTCAACCAGAAACTCAAACTTAGGCACATTATTTGGAATATCCAACAAGGAACCCATGGTTGCCATTGCATTTGCAGCTCTATTCTAGATACGTGGTATTTGTTGAAAAGTTATGTCATTGAAATACTACTTGAAACTATCAGCCATTTGTTTGTAGGGTGCAAGATTTTCATCCTTAGTCTCGTAATCGTTCACTCGTCAGATCACCAATTGAGAGTCGCCAAAGACATGTAGGCTCTTAATGTTCCACTGAGCTACCCTTTTTAAGTCTATCACTAAGGCTTCGTATTCTGCTATATTGTTGGTACAAGGGAATGCAATCCTGAATGATTTAGGAATGGTATCACCTTGAAGTGTGACAAATAAGATACCAGCCCCTGAACCACGATTTGTATGTGACCCATCAAAGTACACTTTCCATTTAGTTTTAACGTCAATGTTGAAGAGAAATTCATCTAGAAAATCTGCCACTAATGGATGGTCTATATTTATAGGTGCATCTACTGGTTGATCTGCAATCACCTGTCCTTTTATTTACTTTCGTTCGACATATTGAATGTCATACTTGCTAAGTATCATAACCCATTTAGCAAATCGGCCTATTAAAGATGCCTTACTTAGGAGGTATTTAAGTGGATCAATTTTTGCAATCAACATTGTTTGTTGATTGAGCATATAGTGCCAAAGTTTTTGGGTAGCAAATACTACCACAAGACAAGCACGTTCTATGTTACTGTAATTCAATTCATAGCCCACTAAGGTATGACTGATATAATAGACCGCTCTCTCATGACCTTGATCATCATGTTGTGCGAGAAGAGCCCCTAATGCCGAATGAGTTGTTGAGATGTATAATATCAATGGTTTTCCCTCTGTAGGTGGCATTAGGACTGGTGGAGTAAGCAAATAGTCTTTGATTTTCTAGAAGGCCTCTTGACATTTAGGTTTCCACACAAATGGCACTCCTTTCTTGAGTAGATGCTGAAATGGATGTATTTTATCCGCCAATTGTACTATGAAACGCCTAATGAAGTGTAATCTCCCCTGTAGGGTTCTGAGTTGACCAATACTGGTTGGAGGAGGCATTTCTATGATTTCTCTTACCCTCTCTAGATCTACTTCAATGACTCTTCAAGAGATAATATACCCTAACAGTTTCCTTGATTTGACTCCAAAGACACACTTCTTCAGATTTAGCCTGACATTGTAATTTTTTAGCCTCTGGAATATCTTGTCTAATACCTTCAATTGATATTCCCTTGTTTCTAACTTGGCTATAATTTCATCTACATAATCTTCCATGAATGTATGTACAAAGTCATGAAAAATCATAGTCATTGCTCGTTGGTAAGTGGCTCCTACATTCTTAAGGCCAAACGACATAACATTCCAACAGTATGTGCCCCATGGACACGTGAAAGTTGTCTTATGTTGGTCTTCAGGTGCTATCTTTATCTAGTTGTATCCAGAGAAACCATCCATGAGGGATAGCATCTCATATCCTGCAGTAAGGTCTACTATCATGCCGATATTCGACAAAGGGAAGTCATCTTTAAGACATGCCTTGTTGATGTCTCTAAAGTCAGTGCAAATACAAATGCCCCCATTTGGCTTAGTCACTAGTACAAGATTTGATATCCAATCTACATAATCTATTGTCCTAATGAATCCTACATCCAAAATTTTCTTAAGTTCTACCTTGACCAATAGAGCAATTTGTGGATACATCTTCCTCGACTTCCGTTTGACTAGTTTGATACCTAGTTGTAGTGGTAAATGATGCAATATTAGGTCTGGATCTAGCCCAGGCATGTGAGCATATGACCATGCAAATTTTACTTGTCTCTTTTTGAAGAAGTCCTTGAACTCATGTTCTTCTATTTCTGTTAAAGAAGTTGCAAAATATACTATCCGAGGATTCTCTTATGTTCCTATGTTGACTGCAACAGCCTCTTCTACTAGCATGGGTGACTTTTCTTGTGCAACAAGGAGAATATTTAAACCTCTATCCTTGGGTTCCTCAGAGAGGTTTTCGCCCTTGGATACGTCCTTTATTTTGACTTTTTGTTCGTCCAAAGGCACCTTTCAGTTTTCACCTAGGGACTCATCATTTTTATTTTCATTTTCATTTTTGTGACTAGAGGTGTAAATAGACTCCCCGAAATATGCTTTATCGTCCAAGTCTATGGTAAAAACTTCCTTATGATCTCCTCTTGGTATGCCTTCTCTAAGTCCCATGAACTCAGAAATTGCTTCATCATTCTCGAATGTATCTATGATAGGTGTAACTTGTTGATCCCAGTTGATAAGTTCGGGATATACAAGGGGCATGTCATCATCGAAGTTTATAAGGGTAACTGCTGACAAGGTGAATATGGAATGGTTGACATGGTCACAGAAGTTTTGGACTAACTCCTTCTTGTTCTTCCTCCTAGGGGTAGGTATGCTCTGTTGTGGGACTATTGTGAGGGCAGATTCATCAGAAGATGGTTTGTCAGGTGCCCAAGATGCATGATCAAGGGTTTCCCAATAATTGTTCTCTTGCCATTCTACTTTGGACAAGTGATTCTTAGGATGAGGACTAGACTGTTTTGGTATAGGTTTCACATTGAGGTCCATCTCTCCAAATAAGGCATCTATATTCATGGTACTAGTAGATGAGAGGGACTCCCATTCACCATCGCTTGAGTAAGGGGATTAATCATAGACTGGAGGTTTGTCGTAAATTGGAGGTTTATCGTAAATTGGAGGTTTATCGTAAACTAGGGGTTTTTCATAAATAGGGGGAAGTGTTTCATGAGATGTCTTGATGTCTGTGTAATCATTCACTTCCTCTTGAAATGATGACGAAGTACCAGGAAACCCAATTCTAAGCGATTGACACCCTATCCCTAGATATTTCGATCATGGGTAGACAGTAATCAGTTTCATCCTTCCATTTTGATATAGTCCCAACCACTGTTCCCATCATAGCCCTCCTTTTGCATTATCTTAAATCCTTTTCCATATTGGTCCTTGGCTATTTGAATAGACGGGGAGGGGTATTCATGTTCTTCTTGATACAACCAGGAATCTCCTTGATCCACAATTTCTTCACTTAACTCTCCCCATTTTGTCAATGCCATTGTAGGGGGAACATGAAATGTGACCATAGAATGTCTTCTATCCTCCATGGGTAGGCCATATGCCTTAGGTGGAATCAGTTCAGTAACACAGTATGATGCCTTTATATTATATTCGCCACAACCCTTGTCTTGGATCTCGAGTTTTGGAGTGGATGATGGTGGTTTGAATTAAATAGACTTAGTGAGACATGATGGGTCAACGTATTGGGATAGAGTGGATGATGAAGCCTCTTGATTAGTAGGAACTTGTCATTGTGGAAGATCCCTTAGGCTTGTACAATACTGGAAAGGATCTGGATCACCATCAATGGTGATCTTCGTGCCATTATAGGGGAACTTGAGACATTGGTGGTATGTTTAAGGTACATCTTTCATTGCGTGTATCCAATTTCTACCTAACAACAAGTTGTACGAAAGGGTGAGATCCAAGACTTGGAAGCTGGTGTTCATGATTGCTGGGCCAATTCGGATAGGGAGTGTGACAACTCCTTTGGATGATCTTTCCTCATCATCGTAAGCCTTGATGACTATACTCTTAGAGGTATCTACACAGTCTTCCAAGAATCCTAATGCCTTAACCAATTTAAGGGTACATAGGTTCAAACCTACTCCTCCATCTACCAAGACTCGTCAAATTTTTTTTTGATGGACTAAGACTTCAAGATGTAAGGGGTCATTATGATTTGACTTTTCAGTTGAGTAATCCTGCTGGGAAAATGTGGCATGATGCGAGTTAGTCAAATATCCCACCATCTCTCCGAAATGATTGACATCTAAGTCTATAGGAATAGTTGTGTATCGTAGAGCTTTGTCAAGAATGGATCGATGCTGAGGTGATAAGGTCAACAATTCCAAGATAGATATTTGCACGGGGGTTTTACTCAATTGATCGAGAAGGTTGCACTTGAACTTGGAAATTTGCATAGATGGCTCAGAAGAAGGACCAAGAATAGTAATCTTAGTTCTACATGTGTTTACATTACATTCTGGACGCTTCTTAATGGTGAAAGTTTTGACATTCTCATTTGTCGCTCAGAGGTGGTTTATGACTGTTCCTTTACCATAGTCATACTTGGTATTGTTATAGTTGGTCGATGGATTATTCTGGGGTCTCGAACTGGAGGCTTTTCCTATTGTGTGGTCATGTAATGGGTCCATGAAGACCTTATGATCACTGCTCTTAGAGTTTTTCTGCCCACCAACCTCTATGGTTTCATTTTCAACAAAGTCTTGTATGATGTTCTTTAATTGGTGACATTGTTGGAGGTTGTGCCCTTTCATTCGATGATAGTCATAGAAAGCATTATCAACCCACCATGAAGGTTTGAACTATCTAGGGTCATACTCTCTTGGTTCTAAAGGTTTGATAAGATTATGTTTGACCAATTCTTTGAAGACTACCTCGATTGGTTTCCCTAAAGGTGTAAATTCCCGCATGGGAAATCTCCTTTGGGGTCTTTGTTGTGAGTTGTGGACATAGTTAGTCATTTGATCAGGATTGTTCATCATGTCTCCTTATTGGTTGTATCCTCTAAGTGTGATAACCAGTCCAGTATGTATGTTTTTAGCATCCACAATGTCATCATTCATGACATTCTTGTTCCTAGACAAAACTTGTTTCTATCATTCAACACATTTGGATGCTGGACAATTGGGCTCTTGCCTAGTACTTTGATTTTGCCTTTATCAATAAGGCCCTTTTCAAGGATGATCCCCTTTTGTATGAAGTCAATGAATGAAGTGTAATAGTGTACCTGTAAGTCACCTCTCAGTTTGGGGTTGATGTTTTCGAGGAAGATAGTGACCTTTTGTTTTTGAGGTATTTCGATCGAACAACGACTTGCTAGACTTCTCCATCTCTGAAAGAAAGTGATGAACGTCTTACCATCTTCTTGTGTCATGTGGCACAAGGTTGCTATGGTTACTTCATTGTCTATGTTAAAGGCAAAATGTTCGACAAAATTTTCAGCCAATTCCACCCAGAATCATATACCATATGGCAATTTGGAAAACCATTCCAATGCTATCCCTATGAGGGTTTGTGGAAATAGGCACATCAAGTAAGTGGGGTCATATGATATGTCCATGCATGTCGTTGAGAATTCTCTAATATGTTCTAAAGGATTCTTCCTCCCATTATACTTAGGAAAATTTGGTATAATATATCCATGGGGGAAAGGTGTTATATAGAGTGCTTTGTCGAATGGACATGGACATAGGTCTTGTACTGATATAGTTTATTTACCTGACATAAACATGTCATCCATCTTTTGTTGTAGAGTCTGCATTTGGTTTTGAAGGATGTCGACTTGTGTCAAGGACATGGTGTTCGTGTTATTTGGATCAAAGTAGATGTTCTGATATGCCATGTTTTGTGATGGGTTATTATTGGGCGAGGGAATATATCCTATCAAAATATTTTGATTCAAGATAGAGATATTCCCTATCTAAATGGTTTGATTTGGTATAGGAATGCTTCCTATCTGAATTGTCTGATTTGGAATAGGAATGCTTCTTGTCTGAATTGTCTGACTTGGTATAGGTATATTTCCGCCAACTTTGGTTCTCTTACTAGTCGTGTTGGTGCCAAAGGGGTTGGAGGAAGTTTCTCCCGTAGTGAATTGTAAACCTTGTGTTATGTTAAAAGGGGTTTTGTTTACAATTGATGATGTTTGTGTTGATAGACCTATTGGTATCGCTGCAGTTATTTGGGGAATAGAGATAGTAGATGTCGCAGTTTGTGTTGGTTGAGTTGACTGTGTTGCCAAAGTATGGACATCAAATCCTGGGGGTAGTGTGGCACCTTCTACTAGCAATTTTGTTAAATAGCATTGTGGATCGTTTAACAAACACTCATCCATGAAGGATGCAAACTCAAGATCTCGAACTGCTGCATCTATGTCTTCTATGTAAATCTGCCCATGTGTGTCTCTAGTGACATGTTTTTCAAGTAAAGACTTGTGTGGACATTTGCTGCCTGATGGTTGGTTTCCAAATGGATTGATCAATTCGTTGGGGTCTGTCATTGCTTTGTGTTTCTTTTTGGACCTTGTTTTGACCATGAAAAAGTTGCTCAAAATGGGTAATGTAGACTATGCCTAAAAAATGATATGACCTATGTCTATGTTTTTGGATTTTTTTTTTTTTGACAAAGAGGATGTTGCTAAAGATCTAAAATGACATATGACAGGACAAACAATATGCAAAATTCTGAGTGGACTAATGGCAATAAATGAGTCTAAGATAGGTATAACCTACCACTTATGGAATAAATTCATGCAAAAAAATTTTTTTGACCAAGGAACCTATTTGTATGACAAGGACAATATGACAAGGTGAATTTTTCGAACTAGACCATTGAGCTAAAAAGATTCACCAAATGGGACCAAAGTGACTAGGTTCAATGACTGTGACAAACCAGAACATGAACGTTTCCAAAGATGAGGAAAGCTAACTATTCTATGATATGCAATTTCCTAGGGAGTACCTATATGCATGCAACTTAGGATGACTATGACTAAGATGTTTATTGTGACTAAGACGTATATGACACCTAGTGATGGTAGCTAAGACGTATATGACACCTAATGATGGTAACTAAGACGTATATGACACCTAATGATGCAAGGGATTTGAGAAAAATTAACCAGTTTCTAATCCAAGGTTGATCCTAAAAACCTAAAGCAAATAGTGACAATGATGTTTTAGACTCAGCTCGCGATTTTTTGATGTTCTCTGTTGACACGCAAATGTGGTTCACTTAATAGTTGCAGTTTTTCCTCTGACATATGTAGTTTTTTCTCTGACAAATGTGATTTACCAAGACACATGCAGTTTAAAAACTGACAGATGCGGTTTACCAGGACACATTCAGTTTTAAAATTAACAAATGTGGTTTGCATGCACACATGTGACTCAGAATGTGATAGTTGCGAATCATGATATGCAGACTATGAAAAGTGAATGTTTTGATAGACAGATGCGGCATTTCCCCAAACAGATGTGACTCACTATGACACATGTAGTGTTTAAACTGACAATTGCGACTCAATTTTTGGACAGTTGATTTTTTCTTGAAAGTTGTTGACTGACTTTGTTTGTTTGATCAAAATTTTGATGAATACAGCAAAGAGAAAACATAGCAATCAATATATTTTCATTTTTTGTAATGAAAGGACCATTAAGACTCGAAAAAAAATTACAACCTAGGCTTTTTGTACATTACTTGCTGAATTCTTATTTGGATTTCTCCAGCTACGCACATTCAAGGCGGATGACTAGTAGGTTGACCCCATTGGCTCCCCTCCATGACACTCACTTATACGGGGCAGCCAAGCTACTATACCCATGAAACTCCCATGGAATACATGTCACCTCAACACAAGAATCGTAAATTTGTAAGACGACTTCATAGGTTATGCACCTGCTACACCAGCAAATAGATGAGTTTTTGGTAATTCTACAACAAAGTTTTTAATAAAGGCATTCCATTTGTGGGACACTATCCAACGTCACTGAGAGTCCATTTATGTCCATCTCATCAGAATAGTGCATGTGATTCTTGGGCTTTCCCTAAGAATCCACTTTTATATACCGGTTGGAAGTCGCTTGGCTTTAGTGTGCTACCGATCTGAGTCGTCTTGGGGTGAGTACTTTTTCCCACCAAGATAGGCCCAAGTTCTAGAGTCAACAACCATTTCTCTTACACCCAGGATTGCATAATTGCACAAGGGGAGAGGATACTTCGATGTACTGAATCGTAAGGGTTACAGATATGTGCAAAGCACCAAACAAAGAAGACAGTGGTTCTTTTTGATCCAAATGATGATTTTCTATCTATCAAACAAAAAATTCATTTTAAGCTCCATGATAATTGTCTATCTACCAAAGAAAACTTGCTAAATAAATAAACACATAGGCATTAGGTCCTACATGCAAATTTATCAGTAGTTCATGGTCTTCAACTTTCATCTTGTAGAAAATTGTCTTAGGTTTTTAAATGTCTTCAAAGATTTGTCTTGTAAACACTATGTTATTCCCCCTTAACATAATTGAAATCAACCATTAGCGAAAATCAAAACAGCTTCAAAAGAGAAAATGAAAATATGGATGCACAAAAATCAATAAAAAATGATTTTTTTTTACCAGACAGATGCAGATTTTTTAGCCACAGATGCGGTTCGACTGTTGACAGGTGGATGCGGCTCGCAAAATTGTTGACAAGCGGATGTGGTTCATGAGTTCACGAATTCAGTTCATGATGACGGATGTGTCGCTATTTTGGACAGATGTGGCTCAAGGATATAGATGCGTCGTTTCCCTTAATAAATGTGGTGCACCGTACAGAAATCTGCAAAAAACCAGAAAATAGAAAATAGAAAAATGAAAAAAAGATGTGCAGATTTTGAAGCGTGTTCACGTTGGGTTCACCAAATGTAACATGATATATTTTCTACAAGCACTATAATAACAAAGCTAAATATTAATCTAGAATAATAATCTAAAATCTAACAACAAAGAACAAGGAAATAAACTAAAATGATTTCACCGAATATGCGTTCACCCCTTCGAATTATCTTGATTGCTCTTCTCCAATTTTCCTTTTCAGTATTCTTGCTCTCAAATTTCAGTGTTTGAATGAAAGTATAGCTTTGTCGAGTGTCTAAGCAAAATATCGAATATGAATCTCTCTTCTCAAAATGAATGATTTCGAGAGGTGGAATAATGATTATGACAAGCCATATTATAGATTTTGTGTTTTCGAATGATCGGCTCAAATTGAAAGAGAGATCAATGGATGAGATTGATGAATGCCATGCGATGTGAGTTTTGTCTCAGATAGAACGTGAGTTAGAACATGAGTCAAGAAACACTAAAAATAGAACAAAATCTTAATCTTCAGTTAAGATCTTTGAAAATAGAAGATCTAGACTTTGAATGTCAAAGACAAAGTCAGACTTCGAAGATGAGGAATTCGAATGCATAAATAAATTAATTAATTAAATAAAAGAGATTTAATTAATAGATGCATACATGCATATAAGTTAGAACTAGTTAATTGACTAGTTGTGACAGAGAGTCTTCCTGTAGAGATGATCAACAGTTGAATTCAGAGATAACTGAAGAACTAAAAATAGATCTCAAGTCAGAAGGTGAGTGAATGACTTAGATAACTGAATGATAGAGGAATGTGACATAAATAACTAAATATGAATTAAATGTTAATTTAATTCAACATTCGAAAATAAGAGACTTTAATTAAATAAATAAAGTTTATTTATTTAATTTGACTGTTTGAAAGGGATTATATAAATAATTAAATAATAAATATTTAATTATAGATAAAGTGGGTTAAATGAATAATTAAATAAAGATATTTAATTATATTTGAAATATGATAAAAGGAGGAGTGTAATTAAATAATAAATTATTTAATTAAGAAGGAAGAATTAATTAGTTAGGGACATAATTAAACAAATATGATTTATTTAATTATCCAAGTTGAATAAAGGTAATTTATGAATTAATGAATTAATTAAAAAGGGATATTTAATTAATAGAGGAAATATGTGTTAGAAAGGTCAATTAAATAATTGACATTATTTAATCATGACCATGGATAATAGAAAATTATGTTGAAAGTGTACTCGCAGGCCTAGGCCAATTTTTGGTATCTACAGTAGGCACCGGTTTAGAGGCTGAGACTTGGTTGATAGGTCTCGATCAATGTTTTTTTATGAATCCTTTTGATAGTAATACTAAAGTGTGGTGAATTTTTAAGCACCTACAGGGGTTTGCAGCTACTTGGTGGAGACTGGAGGAGTAGAAGCTCCACATTCATATGAATATTGTGTCTTGGGAGATATTCCTTGAGCGGTTTAGAGCTCGCATTCTTTCTAACCATTGGTGTCAGTGCATGGGTGATGATTTCCACGCCCTACAAAAGTTAACCTTGACTGTGGATCAGTACGAGAGACATTTCTACGAACTTAAATAGTTCACAGAAATAGGAGACGATGAGGGGATGCTTGTGCAACATTTCATTAGGGGCTTAAACACCTGTATTAGTGGTGGTGTGTGGGTATTTGAGCTCAAATCTATGGAGATAGCTATGGAGAAGGCATAGCTTGTGGAGGAGAACTTAACTATGGCACTAGGAGGCCATTTCGGTGTGCAAATTGGTAGTGGTTCTGTAGCTAGGTCTAGTGCATGATAGGGTCAAATTCAAGGAGTTGGACCACTAATGACTCAACAGGGGTCTACTCAGAGTGGGCAATAGGAGAGTGCACTTGGAAAGCATAAGGACTCTCAGACATACCAGGATGATGGAGGTTCTTCACCTAGAAAGAACCGAAATTGGTGGTGCAATAAGCACAATCATCAGGTACAACCAGCATAGATTTCATAGTCTATGGCTGATTGGGGTAGTATGCAGCATTCTACTACATCGTTAGGAGGCAGTGGGTTTCATCATAATAGTTGGTGTTACTCTTGTGGTCAATAGGGCGACCTTGCTAGGAATTTTCCGCATCAGAAGACTTCTAGATTTGGTCAGGGACTAGCTGTTTAAGAGCTGACAATAGAGGATGTAGGTAGGTCTCATCATGCATAAGTTGTGGTTGATAACCATCAGCCTAGATATCAGGGTGTTGTAGTTGAGAATTTTGGTGTTGGTCGTGTATTACATGATACTCATCCTCAAGGGTCAAGCTTTTGATTTGATGTTGTTTTTATGAGGGAATTATATCCCTACTTGTGTGCAAGCTTCCAGGAGTAAGCCTAACCCTTGGGGGGGAGAATGTAATACCCCTTTGTTTTGCTTCATGTTCATACTAATTTTATGCTTTTTTTTGGTTTCAACTACTATGATATGGGGCATACTTTGCTATGTGTTTTTTTATCGCTATTTATATAGTGATGATCTATTATTGTGTGATGTGGTTTATCTTATGATTTTTTTTACATGCTTTAATTGGTGTAATGATGTTAGTTGATATAACATGTATTTGCTAATGAGATTATTAAGTAGGATGGAAGTGTCAGTGTTGATGAGTATATTGGTGAAGGGGATGGGTTCACGTCACTCGCTTGTGAGCGCCCTATGATTCCATGATTTCCTCTTCACAGTGTGCATTTTATGGTGTTTATATTATATATTGTTGTTTACTTGGTTTTCAGAATTACAGGTACATGACATCGACTCTACCTGGTTTCACAAGTTTGAGTGTGTCGATCCAATGGTTAAGTTGAACAGGAGATAGTAACTAGGTAACTTGTGCCAATTCTACACCCTAGCCATAGTGTTTCGTCAATCATGTGTGTTGAGTTGTTGTTTTCCATATTTTAATGTTATTTAATTATGAAGGGATTCTTGATTTGGAAATAAATATTTAGATTTATTGCATTAAATTGTGTTGATAGTTATTTAATTAAAATTATACATTGTTGATAGAAGTTATTATTGAAATTAATTAATTAAATTAAATTTATTTAATTTAATTAAATTTAATCCATGGGGTTGAATTTAGTTATTAAATAATTTAATTAATTAATTAAATGTGATGTTAAGAAAATTAAAAGAAAGAAAAGAATTAAAATTAATTTTGGAATTTTATTTCAATTGGTGGGAATTAAATTAGAATTTGGAGTTAAATTTGTATTTGGGCAATTAGTTTCAATTTTTGGAATTAATTTATTATTTTGAATTATTAAATAGAAATTAATTTTGGTTGTTAGAAGATATTTTAATTTTTCCAGCATGTTGGAGTTGAATTAATTAAAGAGTTTGTTGCAAATTCATTCACGGAGAGAATTTTGGGAGGAAAATCTTCTTTAGGTGTGAGAGAATATTTTTGGGAAAAATCACACAGAGCATTGTTTTGGGAGATTCTTGGTTGTGGAGTTACATTGGAATTGTTTTGGTAAATCTTGTTGTGTTTGTTGGTTGCTTTCTTGGTTGGAATCATTGTACTATTGAAGAGAAGCTATGGAAGCTTTGGAGGAGGCTCTACATCAAAATTTCCATTTCCTTAACCTTCTTGACTCACGTTTTCTTCTGTATTTTTGTACTATTCTTGGTTTTCTTTTAAAATAGTAGTGATTAAAAAATTGTTTGTTAAATCCATTTAGGAAAATAATTTGTTATTAGAAGAAAGAAGAAAAATAAATAAATTTAAAAGATTCTCTTATTTCTGTGAAGTTTTCTTTAGGGGAATTATGAAATCTCTATTGGATTTAGATTATTTGAGGAAATTGTTAGTTTCGTTATTAAATCAAACTTATGGGTAATTTTAGGTCTCAAAAATGCTGGTTTTAAACCATGAGAGGTTGCCAAGCTCTCACAATGCTTTTGGCCAACTAACAAGGTCAATTGATGCGATTTCACCTTCTACTCTTCAGGCTCTGCAAAACCTAGGCAGGTGCACCTATCTGTATGTTGCAGATTTAAGTTGGGTCTTTGGTTGATCAATCTATCCACAATGGGAAAGGTGGTGGATAGATGAAAATCTCTATAATTACTCCTACTCCTATTGCAGTTGGCCTTTTAATTTTCACTTTATACCTTTTCGCTTTTACTTTTCGCTTTCCATGGCTTTTAACACTTTACCACTCTACCACGGTCATGATATTCATACCCTGCAGTATGGCGGTATTTTGAACTTTCAACGGTCTTCATAATCATTTACCGTGTTGATCATCATGACAGTTATCTTCATATTTACCGCACTACCGTGGCCTTTGACTTTCTTACCCGCGGTATTGTGGTATTTGACTGCCACTCACCTTCCATTCTTACCGCCTTACCATGGTCTATGTCTTTGCTACGCGTGGTACTGCGGTAACCGCTAATTGTTTACCGCACTACCGTGGTCACTAGCTTAACTGCCAACGGTACCGTAGTAGCCACCACTAACCACTATCTTTACTGCTTCGCTAACTGTTACAGCAGTCATCACGGTTTATGTTTTGGCCGGTTACAGTATTGCAGTAACCGTCACTACTGCCTGCTAGTGGTTACCTTCGTTGTCTCTGCCATCCATCTGATCGCTTTAGCCAACCGCGGTCTATGGTTTGACCACATGTGGTACCATGGTATTTGACCTTGCATCTATCCTCGTCGTTTGTTGACCGCTACTGCAGCCACCACGGTCTATGCTTAGACCGTGTGCGGTAGCATGGTAGACATATAAGCTAGCTTGCTAACCGCCACCACCATACTATAGGCCCCTTTGTGGGAGGCCACGGTAAAGTGGTAAGGGCATAGAAAGTGATTTTTAAGGAAGCGGTAAGGGTATTAAACATAAATAAATGGAAAGAATGATTTCTAATGGAAGGATGGTAAAATCTAGGTATAAATGAATAAAATTCCTTAGGGTAATGATGGATTTTTATGAAAGATAAAAAGGATAATCCTAGGAATTCTAGTGGAAAATTTCAGTTCTAACAGGTAAAACAACACTTAGATTTGTTTTAGAAAATTTCAATCATTGTAGAAAAATGAATTTATTTTTAAAAAACCTCTGTAGAAATTGCGATGGAAAAATATAGAGGATTTGAAAGCTTCTGGATGTAACCTAGATCCCTCTTAGTTTCCTTGTTCTTTTATTTGTCTCTAAATTTGAGAAAACTAATTAAAAGATTTAATTTTAAACCTCTGTGAATTTTGGATTGTTCTCTGGAAAATTTCATATTTTCACCTGTAGGTGAATGTTTTAGAGTAATTTCCCCAATTTATCTTTTATGTTGAAATTATAATTTATATATTTATATTATTATATGAGAAGTATTTAAATATAAATAATGTTTGTCAATATTTAAATCGTCGTATGGTGAAATCTTTTCCCTTTTTTGGTTGGGATGAAATTGTTCTTGATTTAGTAAAATCCCTTTAAATATAATGGTGGGGGAGGTTGAACTCCCCACCATCACTTTGTTATGGGGGGAAGCACTGCCTAGGAGGCAGAGTTCCCACCATATAGGGGGATGCGCTACCCCTTAGGGAGCATTGTTCCCCATATGTATCTGGGGCTGGTTGTACGTAAGTACAGTCCGCTAGCCTTAATGAATTTTGCAGGCTTAAAAAAAAAGACCCTTGGAAATTACGAAGCTTTGGTTTTATTTCAGATCGGAATTAAATATTAAATATATTAAATATATATATATAAGGTATATATATAATTATATATGTGTATATTTTATGTATATATATATTTAATTAATTCTTTTTGGTTCAATAGGGTAACATGTTTATATGCTTAGAATGGAAACTGAAAGAATTAGATGTTTAGTTGGGAAATTAAAAGAACTATAGGATTTAGTTAAAAAAATTAATTAAGGGGATTTACTTTCTTGGACTTATGTTGGTTTTAAAAGTAAATAATTAATTTGATTTAATTATTTAAAGTAGTCTTTCTTTTATTTGTATATTAAAGGCACTTATTTAATTATTTCATCTATTTTGAAAGGGCAATTGTTGTTTTTACTGTTAATAGAATAGGAAAGGGAAATGGATTTAGTATTTCCAAAAGTAGATAATATCCTTGCTATTTCCTTGTTAAAATTATTTCCTCTATGTCCTTGTTTTGGGAAATGGGTTAAGTGTTAGATCAAAATTGTAAGTCTTCTAGAGGATCTTAGAGGATGAGGGTTGTCATAATGTGATGTCAACTAGTTGTATTTCCCTTGGGTAGTGCATGGTGTATTTTTAGTAATTTACCCAGTTTCCATGAACGGGGAAGTTTTGTACCTCCTTTGGAAGGAGTGGATTATGCGTTATGGTTGCCTCCAATTATTGGAGTGTGTTCTATTACTTGTCCTCCTAAAGATGGAGTGGTTATGACACCTAGGTTGTATGCACTTGTGATTCCCTTGATAGATAGTTTGTTTGTGTGTTTTCAAATAGAAGAGTGGCTTCCATTAGGGACGAAATCCCGTAAGAGGTAAGACTGGGTAACCTTTGGAAGTAGTTTAATCAAGTGATAACTAAATTAATGTACTTAGATGATTAGGATGCATTTCACACTAATCAAGATAATTTAGCCTCACTTATATACACAAGGGCACGTTTAGACTTGGGATGAGAGAGAAGGCCTCAAATGGCATGGTCATCTATCTTGTCCTTACAAGAGGTATTTGATTCCACATGAGTGAGCATTCAGGTCGGGGTTCGGTTGAGGTCACCAAGATTACCAGAGCCTATGAAGAATGCCCAGAGGAGATCTCATGACTAACTGTGCATGACACTCTGTCTAGGATAACATTGGGTTTTTGTTTGTGTGTATGGATTCCTTATCATACTTGATTAATTATATGTCTTGAAGCAATGTGACCATGTTAGTGTTAGACTTATATTGTGCATGTGTTAGTATGAGTCTACCTTTGGTTAGGGGTTGTATATCTTTGTCCATTTTACGTTTTTACTATCTCCTAGCATGGGGGGTGGGCCTTTGGGTACCACTTGGTTGCATGGAACATGCACCATACACCATTGGGTCACCATTTATCTTCAATACTTGGTGGCAAGACATCTAGTTGGATAGCTTGCGGTTCTTGTTTTAATTCAAGCATTGTAATATTTCATTTTGTATAAGCTATTTATCCCTCTTATGTTTATGAGGTGGAATTTTGTAATTGTAACACATTTGTACTATAGCCTCATTTTGGGAATGAGTGATGTAACTATTTGATTAAGTTAATGTTTATGAAAATTGGAATCTTGTATGCTTATCTCATTATGGTATGTTATAGCTTTATGATTACTTACACCCATTGCTTAATGTCATTTAATGCTATGGTTATATGGTGTTATATGTGTGGGTTTATGTAATCACAACCTTGTAGCTTTAAGGGTTTTGGTTAATTACTAAGTGAATGTATATGTTAATTACACTTTGTTTTTAAAAATTGGTTCGCTTAAGTCGTTAATTACAACTTCCTTTAGGGTTACTTGATGGGGCATTACCATTGGGTATGATTATCTTCATGTGATTGGAGATATCGTTTCTTGGTTTAGAGTATGTCTGATATTATGTCATGGTTTACTCTTGATACTAGTTTTGATTTTTTCATAGTACATGTTCTCTTGAGACAAAGATGCATGCTATGGTGCATGTTATCTCCTAGAAGGAGATGGTTAGATCATGTTTTCATGATAGGTTCCTAATTTTACAGTTGGAGTTTTGACATTGATCATGTGTGGTTCTCTTTGTATTGAGTAAATTTATCATTTTCGTAATTACTTCATGATGGTGCCATGTTTTATTTGGATTTTGGAAGGTATTGATCAGTTATAGGTTCTTGTGGATACTTAGAGATGTAGGTGATGGTTCCAAAGTTATCTTATGGTTAGAGATATTTTATTGAGATAGTTACTCTTTGGAGGTTTCAACAGGAAGACTGAGGGACTTTCATTTGGGTACGAACGTGAGTTCATGATGAAATAATAGAGTAGATTTTTGTTGGAATGATTCATGATGGCTTGGTTATCTTGTAGGAGCATTCTCATTCCACACTCTTGATCTGCTCAACAACTTATTATTTGAGAGGTGTTTTCCCATTATATCTTTCAGATGTGTTATGTTTCATGCTTTAATTTCTCATGGGATTGAGTTGATTCATGGTGATTGATTTTGGATACTCATTTGAGGATGGTTTAGCATGAGTTTATATGATTTATCTTTCATATATATTGATCTTAAGATATGGATAGTTAGTTTTCGATGATTCTTTTTGAGGGATGTTATGGTATGGTATAGTGTAATGCTTTTGAGGTGTTGGTAGAAGGACATTCTGGTTTAAAGGTTTTTTCTTATCATGGTTCCTTCCTTGATTTTCATGTTTTTGGAGGATGGTGGCAATATGTTGTGACAGACTATAAAAATTCTTTAGTTATATATGTGGATAATTTTTATTGTTCTTGGTACTTCATGCTTTGATTTACTTATCACACCTTGATATAGTGTTGATTGTCAGAATTGACATGCCTTAGAATTATCTATGCAATGGGAGTTCATGGATATGTGTGTTCTTCATTTAAATGTTTTATATAGGGGGCTTGATTGTGGATTATGGGTTGCATTTGTTCTTGGCATGATTTTGTTGATGTATTGAAACCTTGGAGGTATAGATGGTTGGATGTATTACCATGTGTTATGGATGCTATTTTCGATCATGTGGGTTTTTTAGTTGATAGTAACTTGGTTAGAGCCTTTGTTATCACTTATATTTGATTCTTGTGGTCATGGATTGGTGCATCTTCACTTTGGAATGTTCCTTTTCTTTGATAGGTCGCATTTTGGAGGATGAGAGGAGTTCTTGCTTGAGATGGTGGTCACTTAGTTTTTATTGGAGGTATCTTGATGGAGCATGAGATAATGTTGGAGATTCATGTTATTTCATGTATTGATCCCTTATGCAATGCATACAACAAGTGGGAGAATTTTGAGATATGGTGAAATGTACACCATTGCATAAATTGATTTATTGTAATGTTGTAATTAAATAATTATTTAGTTGTGATGCACCTTGGTTCTATGGTTAATCACACTAGATAATTATTTTGGTTCCACTTGATGTTGTATTGTAACATTGTGTTATTATTTAACATGTGGGAGACATGTGATAATAATTTAATATTGGGGAAAATATTAAATAAGGGGTTAGTGGTTCTGTATTCATATGGTTTTGTGGTACATGATTTTACCTTACCACTAGTTGTATTTTGTGGGAGCTTATATCTATAAAAGAAAACACATGTGTAGTGGTTTAGGTTGGCTGAGTGGGTTGATTGACATTATTGAATATTTCTAAGGAGTGCATATGTGAAGCATGTCATGGAATGTGTGGATTCATGCTTGGACACATGAGTGCATTAGAGGGCTTGATGCTACAGAGGTATTCATTATAATTCTTTTATTGATTTATGGTTGAATAATATGATGGAGTATGGATGCTTTTGGAGGCTAGGTTTTT
Source organism: Sequoiadendron giganteum (assembly GCA_007115665.2). Lineage (NCBI taxonomy): Eukaryota > Viridiplantae > Streptophyta > Pinopsida > Cupressales > Cupressaceae > Sequoiadendron > Sequoiadendron giganteum. The sequence continues at coordinate 26,319,454 of CM021100.1, forward strand.
CCCTCTTGAGGGTTTTCCCAAGGTATATATTATGTTATATTATGACTTATCTACTTTATCTATGCATTTTGGTTACTTGTATGCATGTTTATCTCGCATGGGTTATGTAGGAAATGGATTAGTATCATTTGTTAAATGCAATGTTTCCTAACACCATTTAAGTAGAATATTTAGAAGAATTGGTCAATATAAGTATAAGGAAACTAAAATAAGAAATAAAAAATGAAAAGAGAACAAATTGAATTTGGGTAAGGATTTATGTTTACACACAAATAAAATGTCACCAATAAATAAGAAAGTAAAAAGGAACCTTGAAGAATCACAAAGCCCCAACCAAGACCCATCCTCTCAACTACATAAGAATCGAAGAATTTTGAAGGAAGATATACTATAAAGTGAAGGAATAAAAGAAGAAGAAGGAAAAGAATTCAAGTGGGAAGTGATACTTGGAAAATAATACATTGACATAAAGTTGGAAAGAGATAAGGGTAGATAATAGAAACCCTATACCGTCAGGAAAGTAAAGAAAGAAAATGGGAAATGACCTAGTTCACAAACCAAATTTTTTGGAATTAGATGTAGTTAAAACAACATGGAATCTTCAATTAGGATCCTAGTGTTTGGAAGTGACACAAAGAAAGACACAAAAAATATACTCTTATTATCTAGTCCTTGTGGGAATATAGGACATTGATAAAGGAAAATGAAAATTACTTGACTTTGTTTCTTCATTAAGGAAGGAAGTATTAGTACGGTATGAAAAGAACTACCCAGAACATGGGAAAAATTAGAATGAGGTGAATAAATATTTCCTAGAAAATTTTCACACTCTAAATATTCTAATAGAGTGTGATAAAAATGAGGAACCTAGTATTGGGAGAAGCATAATCAATGAAAGCATATGAAAAAATATTTAGAGAAGTATGATGCAAATTAGAAGAACCCCTCATAGAGTGAAAAAATATTGAATGGTTTAATTTTGAGCTAGAGAAAGATACATGAGAATATTTGGATGGAAGAATATTCAATACTTACACAAATTATATCATAACTCCATACCACATAGAATCCAAAATATGGCCCAGACCTCACAAAGATGACATAAAGAAGAATATTCAGAAAATATAGCTAGTAGTAGAGAAACTAACAATATAAAACAATTTTTGAAAGAGGAGAATAAAATTACAAAAAAAAAAAATTAGTGCAAATAATACTCAAGGGAAGGTCACCTTTGGAATGTTTATCCTAAGGCCCAAGGAGAAAGAAGTACATATGTACTACATGTATCATTGAAGATATTACCAACTAAAAAAATATACCCTATACTATGGAACTTGCTAAGAATGGGATATTCACCTTACTAAGGATTGTCTTGAAAACCAATTTTAAATCTAGAACACAATGAATAATCATGATCCAAGGTTCCCTATGAACTATAATTGTAACATATTCATAGATATGAACATGGTATATGTTGAGGGATTGGAAAAAATAACTCTATATGATGTAGACTATAGAAAAGCACCATGGAGAGATAATAGAAGTTTGTATGCACTACAAAATGACCTCTACTGCAAGATTATATGAGAGACAACAAATAATCAAACTACAAAGGAAGAAGAGGATACGCTAGAAAAAATGACAAAATAAGTGATCCAACATGATATAACTATAAAAAGATAGGTCATATGCAATAAAATGTTTATTTTGTAGAGATGATTTTCATGATATCTTTATATGCGATAAAGCATAGTAATACTATAAAAAAAAAAAATTCTAGAAGTGATGATTTGCAAGAACACAAGGGAGCCAGAGTAATCAAAATAATACTAAAAGGAGTTAAATTTTTTCAAAGAATAGATATCTGGTTCTGAGATACATCAAATGAAGACTATTATGAAGAAGAAGAACAAACACAATTAAAGAAAAATAAGAAATCTAGAACACAGAAAAAAAGTTACAATGTTGAATAGAAAAGGAACTGATAGGATAAAAAATAGACAAAGAGAGTCTGGACAAATCAATGAAGAATAAGATTTGGAGGAACATGATAAGATATAAGAGAAATAAAACAAACAAATCATTAACAAAAAAAGGATGGCGTGGCATGTTTTTCAAAATAAGAAGTGATTATGTTGAATAATTTAGCCTCTTTGGCCCAATAGATATACCTCCTAGTAACATTCAAACAATTGGGAAAGTACTCAAACAAACAAAAACAAAAATTGATCCATCAAATTATAGAAGACCAAAATTGGAAGAATGGTCCTCTTTGATCATTCCACATCTTAATAATACCAAAATGAAATATATAGTGATAGACCTAAGTGTGGACCTAAATATTATTCTATAAACCACTTGGGAGAGGTTAGGTAGAACCAAGCTCATTAGAAAACCAATAAACATCTATTTGGTAGATAGTTTTGGCTTGGAGACACTAGGAACATGGAAAAATATGGAATTGAACATAAAATGACATAGAAATTGTTGATTTTGTTGAGGATGTTGAAATCAAGGAACCATTTAACGCCTTTAGAGAATTATAAGGATTAAGATGGTTTGTTAATTCTAATGGGATAGTAGACTCTAGAAAGGAAGAAATCTCTTTGGAAAATGATAATAGGATAGTTCAAATTCAAATAGGAGAAAGAGAAGATAGATCTTATGTACAAAAAATTGAACAAGACAAAGAAAGAGAGAATCCTATAAACCTCTACTCTATCTCTAGACTACCCACCACTGAAGAAGATGAATATCCCAATAACTCTAGATAAATTGAATTAGAAAGTGACAATGATAATATGAATAGTGAAGAAGTTCTAGATGCATGAATGCAAGTTTAATAAGAATTAACATACCAAAAGAGTATTAATGGTACATAGGCAACCCATTAGAACTTCAAAAATTACTGCAAATATAGGAAAGGTACTACCAATAGATAAACTCATCATAGAAACAATAATTCAATATCCTCCACACTTATTCAAGCATATAAAATCAAAGGGCCTCATACACCATAAATTGATAACCTAGGGAAGGAAGAAAGGATATCTAAGGTATACATAAGGAACTAGAAAGGAACTAAAAAATAGATGGACCAATCATAGAAAAACAACTACAAGCTTAAAAATAAAGCCTCATTATCCACAAGTCATGGGTAGGATTTAGTTTGAATGCCAATTTCCTCTACTTAGCCTTAAATGAATAAAATGAGGGATGAGAGAAGAGTACTATAACCACCCAAGAAAACTCAAGTAAAGTTAGCATAGAATGTAATATAGTATTTCATACACTAAATAAAAGAAATAACTCATCAGGAAAATAGAGCCATAAGAAAATAAGGATCAAAAAAATGTGGGAAGATGAGAAAATAGCCAAACCATTTATTACACTCTTCCTAGTAAAGTTATAAATATATCATTTCACTTCCCATTCTCACTTACTATGAATTATATCCTTGATAAAGAATTCAAGCTACCTCATGCTCAACCCTACACTAGTTACCAATCCACTATAGATTTTTAGCTCATAAAATGGCCGCACCCTCCCTGATTGATATTTATCAGAATTTTATGCCAAAGAATAAGAGATTCCCATAAAAAGTGATGGAAACCAACCTAATAGGGGTATTTTAAAAAGTACCCATGGATGTCATTTACATAGAGGAAATTTTGAAATACATTCACACACCCCTCATGAAGATTGATCATACTAAATTCAATTACTTGAGGAACATTCTCCTACAACCAGGAACACAACAACACCTACCACAATATAAGAAAATTATAGAGAAATGATTGGATGTGTGGAAGGAATTTACAAACATCATGACACATGAATATTAGGTTTAGATAATTTTGAGCCGGATTCATGATGAATACCTCTAGCTACACCAACCATTAATGATAAAAAAAGATGATATCCAAGAAGTGATAGGCCTACGGGATCAAGGAGATGTTATGTTAAAGGACATAAAAATATGGAATTCACCTAGCTAATCGGAACAACATATTTTTGGGAGAGCCTAGATGTACTAATATCACAAATCCAATAGGAAAATATTCCACCATAGGAATTTATTATAAATCATACTATACAAACGAGGAGGATTTAGTCATTGTTAGACATATAGGACAACTGAGATAGGGGTGAATTAGTTGTACATTAAAATATCAAATCCTTCATTAAATTTCAAACACTTATCAATCTTTAAATCATTATTGAGAATTAGTAGAATATAAAAATATGAAACAACAACATAGTAAAAACCATGATAATAAAACAATAGATTTATATGAAAAACCATAATGAGGGAAAACCATGGCGAGGATTAACTCAGGTACATATCAATGGAAAAATAAAATACAATAGGCGCACTACTAGAAGGGATCATTTCTCAAAAGATAAGAATGGTTCAATTCCCAAAGAACTCACTGTCTGAAAGAAAGAATAATAAAGAATATTGCTGCATAGAGCTTCACTATCTTATCGAGAAACAAAAATTATTAACCACTACAACTCTACACCATCCACAACCTTTGGCTCACTGTCTCTAGCAACTTGAGGTACAATAAAAATGTAGAAACCTTCTACTCACTACGTAGAGTATCCTTATGCATTTAATCTCACACTCAGATCACCACACTAGATCACATTTGTATCTTTCACACAAAACACAATATATCCAAAAATTATCCCTACATATATATAATCCACAACCTCAAAAACCTTCTCCATGTAAACTACAGTGAAATGTATGCACCTCAAATGTGCAACCACTAAATAGGTAAAAAAAAACACTTTTATGGTGGAAATAAGTGAAGGAATACCACACAAAGGGTTAAATAGGACCTAGATATACACCAAAATTATTTTCCATTATTCCACAAACAACAAACATCCTCCACAATTAGTACTAGCACCCAGGTCAACGAAACCTACACTAACACTAACAAGCAAACACATACACACCTCTCCAAGTTTAAAATAAAAATGTGAACCAAAAATAAACACTTCAAATCATCCGCACACCATCCTATAATATTCCAACATCATCAAAATATTTTGCAACAATGGAAAAACCATCTAAAACTAAGAACACCACCATCATGTGTAACCAACAACACTACATAGGCATGCAACATACTATCCAACCTTGTGGAACACCTAAACACACAAAAATCTAAGGGAAGGTAGATGTAGACAATATTAACACATTCCCAAACCCATAAGATAGGAAACCACAATGTGGAGAAATGTGGAGCAATATCATTTCTCTCAAACAACCTTCTACATATACAAAAACCCTATCAAACAAAACGACCACTATTGCAAAATCTTGATCTTCAAATTTTTTATATAACACCTTTGAACACCTCTTATCAATAAAACAAACCACACAAGAATATATTCAACCATGAAGACATATAGAGCACAACACTGAATACACCTCTATCACATTGCACACTCTTTTATTCAAATTTTCTCAAAAGAACTTGGAAACCAAGTGAACGAGCTGCATCATCAACACCACAAACATTTTCTCAATACCATAAACGCTTCTCATCATTCTCACACTAGAGATTTCAAAAATTTCCCCATCTATAACACCGACAATATCTTCATCTACAATAATTTTACTCAACACCAAACTAGAGGTTGACACCAGTAACAACAATAAAGGCAACATAGTGCAACACACTCATTGTTGACAATAATGACAACATTGCAGTAACTTTCTGAACATACTTGAGGTTGACATCAATTTTACATAAAACCACAACACATCCAAACTAGTGGTTGACCCATAACTCTTAAAAAAACTTCAATAATATCCACACGCTAGGGGTTAACATCAATGACAACACTAATGAAAACACCAAAAAATATCCAACAATATCCCCCTTTGTCATTGATGGCAACACCAACTTTGAAAAACTATCATTCAATAGAGGCAACTCTATAACTATAACACTCAAACAACTCTCCTCCTTTAGTTTCTCCCTTGAACTGGGATATTCCTTATATTTCTACTACTTCCTCAATCTTCACTCTCTCTTTCCTTTCCTTTATGTTTCTTCAATCACTCTTCATGTTTTAAATTTTATCTCTCCCCCTTTGACATCAATAGAAAATGGAAACAATATCTCCCTTTTACATTACCTGAAAGAATCACTTTAGGCAACACCACCACACTACATTCTCTCACACTTACTTTTTATTTATGTCCACATCTTTATCTCTATTTCTCTCTACTCTCTCTCCCTCTTAGGGGCACAAATATGTTCCACCTGACTACACCAACCAAAAATACTACTACCTACTCTCGCTAAGAGGTAGCCTTCATTAGTCTAGGACCATGAATGTATCTTGAAATTCTCCCCTGGACAAATGCACCAGCTTATGCATTTAGTTGAAAGAAGGAGGGGAAATAATCCCTAACTTCTATGTGATATACTCAAATGTATCTTTTGGAAGAGCCTTTTTGAAAAATATCTACAAATTGACCTTTCTAGGAACATACTCTAGCTTGAACTCATTCTCTACAATTTTCTCTCTTAGAAAGTGATACTGGATATAGATATACTTTGTGCTTGAATGCATTACTAGGGTTTTTGAAATGTTGATAGCATTTGTACTATCACATAAGATAGAAATGGGTTCTCCATATAATACTCTGATATCCTTTAATTCCTACTTCATCCATAAGAAAAGTGTATAAAATGATGTTGCAATATATTCTACCCCTACAATAGATAATGGCACTAAATCCTACTTCTTACTCAACCAAGAAACCAACCTACTTCCAAGAATGAAAGTACCTCCACTTGGACTTCTTTTGTCATCTACACAAATTTCCCAATCTACAGCTATATATGCACTCAAAGAGAAATCAATACCCTAGGGATACCATAGACTAAAATTCAGAGTGCCCTTCAAATATCTAAATATCCTTTTAACTAGTGCCACATGTGATTTTTAGGGATCTACATAAAATATTTCCATAGGATAAATTATATATATGATATTTAGTCTAGTAGCAATAAGATGTAGTAGTCCACAAATCATTGATCTATACTTACTCTAATCTATCCTAGGAGATTCATCTTTTTTGCTCAACTTGCAACTAGTAACCATGGGAGTACCCACTGGTTTAGAATCCTCCATTCAACACTTCTTCAACATTTCCTTGACATATTTTTGTTCCAAGTATGAATGACTATGGTGGTGTTGTAATTAATGTTTTCATTGATGTCAACACGGTTCAGGTTGTTGCAATGAAATGAATCAAGTGATTACAAGTGATACATGTATAGTTGAGATACTGTAGAGATTTTGTGAGTACATAGATTTATCTTTATGGTGTTGTAGGTGTGTTGATATGAAGTGATTTTGAGAAAATTAATAAATGGTGAAGAAAAATTTGTGTTTTTTTTTAATATGCTTTGGTAATGTGCTCTGCATTTATTTTTTGTTGATCCTATGCTTGTGTGGATCTATAGTGTTTTTTATGGGTATCTTTGGTTGATATATCCTGAGTTATAGCTTATGGGTTGATGAAAAGTGAAACTTGTGTTCACTAGTTTGTGAGTTGGTCCAACATATTTATTTATATATGGATTGGGAGAAATGTTTCTGATCTGTAGTCCTTTGATTGTCTGTCTCAAATATTTAAAATCTGGAGAGAACATTAATAATGGTTTTATCTATGTTCTAACAATAGTGCTCATGGTTTGGAACTTCAGAAGGCTTGTTCTAGAGTTACTATGTGTGTCTCTATAGTCTGGTTGGACCGATGTAAATTTTTCTATGTATGGAAGTTGTTGCAGTTGTTGTGGATGAATCTGAAGGCTTCTATGAGGTGTTCTATTGTCTGGTGAAGTGTGTTATTTGATCTAAATTTTATCATCTTGTTGTGAATACGCATACTTCAAATTTCATTGGTGTTTTCATTAGGTTTGTCCGACCTAGTGTCTACATGTTACATGGAGGATAAGAATCAATTAAGGAAGTGTGTGATTGATGCAAGATATTATTTTGGGTCCTATTTAAGTATGTATTTGGTACACTCTCATTCTTATCTACAGTGGGAATGTTGAGTCACCGACCTAATTTGAATTTGTAAAATAAAGAATGTGTAGCCGACCTTTGAGAAAGTTTATAAGATCGAAGGTGGTATAAATAAAATTCAAATTATTGTGAATTAAAAATGAGAAATATGAAATGTGTGAAACAAGTGCAAGAAGCAGAGTGTGCGAAAGTGAATCAAGGAAACAAAACTTTAAAGTGTCTGACTCTTAAGAGTAGTGATCTGATGGTGTCTACAATTCTCTAATCAAAGTTTTGAATGTATGGAACCTATTGTGGTGGATTTTTTATTATCTATATTTATTTGTAGGCAGTGTGCCTCCCTTCTAGATAGTGAGTCCTATCTATAGGTAGTGAGCCTTGTATCCAGATAGTGAGTCATTTCTAGGTAGTGAGCCCTCTAGTAGTGAGCCTTTGTCTCTGGTTTCAAATTACTATTATATTGTCAATTAATCATCACCATGGTTTTTCCCTCATTGGGTTTTCCATGTAAATCTAGTGTCTCTAGTATTTTCTTTATGTTATCTTCATTTCATGTTTATACTTAATAACTGATTTAAGTGAATGGGATTAGATGAAAATGATGCACCCACCCTATTAGTTGGCTTGTGCATTTAAAAAATTGGTATTAGAGCCTTGGTTCCCCAGAGAAGAGCTCAACCGCTTGAGGTAAATCTGATGATGCACAAGTTGTCAATCCATATGTTTGATGGAGCTGACTATAGTGATTGGAAAGTACAAATGAGAGGTTACCTCATCTCTCTTGGTATCAAAACTTGAATTTAGATATTGAGATAAAATATGTTGAGTTGGCTAGTGGTCCTTCTTCTGTAGATGATATTTCTACTTATCAGGAAAATTAAAAAAAAAGGTATGCTATCTATAGTTCTTTATCTAAGACTAAGTAGACAAAACTTATTTCATTAGGCATTGCTTATGAAGTATGGGAAATTTTGAAAGATATCTATGAAGGAAATGATAGAGTCAAATTATCAGAGAAGATAACAACAAAGTGCAGATATGAGAACTTGAAAATGGAGGAAGGTGAAGACATTGCAAGCTACTTTTTTGAGGGTTGATATTGTAGAAAATGAAGTCAAAAATCAAGAGGTTACTTTTTCAGATGAATATGTAATAAAGAATATTTTGATGACTCTATCACAGAGTTATTGTGACAAGGTTTTAGCTATTGAGGAAGTATATGATCCAAATAAATTCACTAAAGAATAGTTTTTTGGCACTTTGGATGCGTATAAGATAGAATATGATCCAGATAGTGAAGATTCAAAGGAATTGGAAGCAAACTCTACAAGGAAGTTGAAGAAAGGTACCAGTAAGTACAAAGGTATTGTGAATGGTGATTTTATTCTTGCAAAAACACAAACAACAAACACAATATTAGATCCAAATGCAAGATAGAAGAAAAATTCCTCATGAAATTAGATTAAAAGATCAAAATAGGAAATAAATGAAGAACAACACAAATGAAAGCAATTAAATCCTATTTTAATGAGCAATCCATCAATCCCATGGGGGAATTGGTGCCATTTGTGTGTAGGAAATGGCCCTTTCCCAAATCCTTTGTGTGATTTGATGAAGATCCTTGATTCCTTGATGCAATTTTGAAAAAACCTTGATAAGATTACCAAAAACTATGAAACTATGATGAAAGGTGGATGAAATTGAAAGTGAATCTGAGTACAGTAAGCTTGCATGGATTGTGGATGATCAATTCAATAGGAGAATCCGTATATTTATAGATTTCAAGAATGGAGGAATAATAAAAATCGATGAATGTGGGATAATAAACCAACCAATGAGAGGAGGCCACTTGGTAACATGTAATTGGAGGAAGAATGAGCACATTTTGATGAATGCACACATAAATGGAGCTAGATGAAGTTTGAAATTAGTGAAATGAAATGTTTAGAGGGGAGAAAAAATGAGTTAATGTCACTTGGATCAAGGCTAAGGACATGTAAGAGGCACTAAATGCCTTGTTGGAAGTACCCATCTCCTTTTGGAGGGATTTTTCAAATTTGTGGAATATTCTTTTTTGATGCCAAGTTGAGGGAAAATAGATGAATTTATTAATCAATTAAATTTATTTATTAGTGAAATTTTTAAAATATAGAGGATTGAGGTGATTAGGATTAGATTTAATCATGATTTGATCAAACTAAGTAGAAATTAGGTGATTCAACAATTTTGACTTAGATTTTAGGATTTATTTAAATTAAAGTTGAGAGGAAAATGAATTTAGATTTAATTAAAGAGAGTGATGTTAGATTTAAACAAAATAAAGTTTAATTTATCTTATTTAAATAAATGACATTAGAGATTTAATTAAATAAATTAAATCCTTTAATTAAAGGAGAGACTATAGGATTAATTAATCAAAGTGGTTTATTTAATTAATAGAGGACAATGACTTAATCAAATAAAATTGATTTGTTTAATTAAGAGAAGAAATGTGATGAATTTAATCAAATAAAGATTATTCAATTAAATATAATTAGTAAAAGGGGATGATATAGGAGGAAACAGTTTTAGTAAGGTTATGATCAAGTGTATAGGATCAACTTATATATTTTTCATGTCTGCAGGTATGTTACCTTTTAAATGTTTCAAATATGGAAATATTGGTCACTATGCTTCAAGATGTCGAAATAGATCTGTAAATAAAAATAACACAGATAATAAAGAAAAAAAGGACATAAAGTTTAAGAAATTGTATTATGTTAGAGAAGATGCTAGAATTTTTGATGATGAGTTTGATTTTAAGGATGATAAAGATGGGTGCTTGTTTCTAGCCCCAGAGAATAAATCTATGTCTACTAACCATGGAAGATGTGCAAGGGAACATGGTCTGAAAAACAAGAAGAATGAGATGGAAGGTACTCTAGTTACTGCCTTTCATGCTAGACAAGATGAATATTATTGAGTAATTGACAATGGTTGTTCAAATCATATGACCGGAGATAAAAGTAAGTTCACTAAACTTGAAAAATGTGATGGAGGAGTAGACATGTTTGGAGATGATTTTGGTGCTTAGATTTTTGGAAAAGAAAATATTAGTACCGATGGAAAAAATAGTACTGATGATGTCTATTATGTTAAGGACTTAAGGAATAATCTTTTGAGTGCTGGAAAAATGTATAGCAAAGGATTTAAACTTGTGTTCCAAGATAATACTTGTGAGATCATAAAAGGTTCTAGAACTGTGGTAACTGCAAGAAGAAGAACACATGGAAACATCTATCAACTTAAGAGTGGTGATGGAGTGTTTTTTTTCCCAAGTTAATGACTATGGCATCAGAGGATGGGACATGTAAAATTTGACAATCTAATCAGGATTAGATCAAGAGACATTGTCAGGGATCTGCCTAAACTCACAAAGCCTACCAATACTATTTGCAAAAGTTGTCAATTGGGAAAACAAACAAGATGCAGTTTTAAAGGAAAATATTAATCATCTAATGGAATGTTGGAATTGATTCATACAGACCTCTGTGGTCCCACAAGAATAAGAAGTCTTAATGGTGACATGTATTTTATGCTTTTGATTGATGATTGTTCCAAAATGACATGGGTTAATTTTCTTAGGGAGAAAGCTCAAGCTCTAGATAGATTCAAAGTGTTCAAGGCAAGGGAGGGATAATGAAGTAAACCTGAGAATAAAATGTTTAAGGTTTGATAGAGGTGGATAATTTACATCCATTTATTTTAATGCATTTTGTGAAGAGCATGGTATAAAGAGACATTTTTCTACTCCTAGAACTCCTCAGCAAAATGGAGTTGTAGAGAGGAAGAACTAAATTGTTCCAGAGGTTGCAAGGACTATGATGAAATAGGAAAATATAAATGATGTATACTAGAGAGAATAAATCCACAATACTATTTGTATTCTTAAAAATTTCATATCATAGGTAATAACACAAAGACTCCCTATGAACTATGGACTGGAATTTTTCCTATTGTTAAGTACTTTAATGTGCTTGGAACTAGATGTTACATTAAAAGAGATGATGAAAACCTTGAAAAGTTTGATTTAAGATGTGATGAAGGTATTTTCCTCAGATATCTAGCTAATAGAAAAGCATATAAATGCTACAATAAAAGACTGGGGAAGATAGTTGAAAGTGCAAATGCAAAAGTTGATGAAGATATGCATAGACCAGTTGAAATAAGTGAAGTTGAACCAGATGAACCTATATACAGACAAGTACAAGAAGAGAAAGTGGAAGAAAAACATAAATTGAAGAAAAGGAGACTCCAAAACATATTCTAAGACTCCTAAGTATGTACAGAAAAATCATCCAAAAGAACAAATAATTGGCGATAGAAGTGAAGGTGTAAAGACAAGAAGAAAAGTGATAGAAACCAAGATAAATTTATGTTTACTTTCTAAGATAGAACCTCAAACAGGATGTGAAGCATGCAAATATGATAATTGGGTTAGAGAAGGGTATGTGCAGGATCATGATGGAAAAAATACATCCTTAAGTGGCAATAAAAATTTAGAAAATCAGAGTTAGGCAACTTGAAATAAAAATTTGAATAAGTTATCTATATTATTTCAAAAATATGTAACAATATAATCTGTAGAAAATTTAATGTAGTTTCTAAACTACTAGGTTTATTTACAAAAATAAAAATCTATTTGGTGAAAATTTGAAATTTCATTGCAACAGTACTTAAATTTTAGGGAAAAAATAAGAAGTAGGTGTTTTTCTAACCACCCTAACCACAATAAAATGATAATATTTTCGTTAATAATATTTGATATATAAGTAGAGGACTCATGCCCTGATGTGATGGATATTTTTTTATAATTTTTCTCCAAGTAAATATTTAATTATGAATTTTTTATTACAAATTTTAAAAAATATAAAAACTCATATGTCTGACCACTTTAACTTGGTCAAAACTTCATGAAATTTATTTCTCTTTTTTTAATCCTATAGTATGCAAAGCATAAAATGTGATAGATATTTTGGATTCAAAAAATATGATATCGTTTGAAAGCTATAAAAAAATTTCAATCAGCCTATCAATTAGGAATTTAGTTGTAATTCAAATAGAAAATGAATAATAATTATTTAGTAAATTGAAAGTAAAGCATAGTTTATATTGGTGGAAAGCTTAGAATCTCCTTTAAAAACCCTTTTCATTTCATTCGTTTTGGGTAAAAAAAAATCGTTAGCACATGGGCCATCATATCACTTACATATCGACACTTTTTGGCCTATCATGATCCTACAAATACCTAGAAATGAAAGAAGAGTTGCAGTAGATAGAGAAGAACCAAACGTAGGAATTGGTTCCTAGACCTATAAATAAGAATGTGATTGGTACAAAATTGGTATTTAGGAATAAGCTGAATGAAGATGGTGAGGTAGTAAGAAAAAAAGCAAGGCTTGTATGCAAAGGTTATTCACAAGTTGAAGGAATGGACTTTGAGGAGACATTTTCCCTAGTGGGAAGAATGGAGGCCATTCAGATGTTTTTGGATTTTTCTACTCAAAAATATTTCAAAGTATACTAGATGGATGTTAATTTTGTATTTTTAAATGGATAATTGGAAGAAGAGGTTTATATGAAACAACCAGAAGGATTTCAGTTATTAGATAAACCAAACATGGTCTACAAGTTGAAAAGGCACTATATGGACTTAAATAGGCTCCCAGAGCATGGCATGCAAGGTTGGACAAATATTTGATATGAAAAATGTTCAGCAAAGGCTTCATAGATAGTAATCTCTATTTCAAAGTAGAAGGGAATACAATTTTTATGGTGGTTGTGTATGTTGATGATATTATATTTAGAGGAAATGAAGGTATGTGCAAGAAATTTCCAGAGGAAATGAAAAAATAGTTTGAGATGTCTATTATTTGCAAGTTGAATTTATTTCTTGGACTTCAAGTGAATCAAACTAATAAGGGAATATTCATTTCACAATCAAAATATGTGAAATAATTATTGGAGAACTTTGGAATGGATGATTCCAAACTGGTTTGTACCCCTATGGTGAATGGATGCAAACTGAGTAAGGATGATGATTCTCCTAAAGTTGATCAAAGAATGTAGAGATCTATGATTGGTGGACTATTATATATTACAGCATGCAACCTGAGACACAGAAAACCAAGAATCTTATTATTTTCAAAACATGAAATTCTTTCATGCAGAGGATCTCCAATCCCCGAGTTCTGCAATACATGCAAATTATAGAAGTTACATAAATTCCCATTTTTGCAACATGCAATTTTCTTTCCCCAAAAACTACCCACAAAAATCAGAAACTACCCATAAATAGCCCCCTCTCTCCCAAAAATAACATTCTAATTATGCACCAACTTCTGGAAGCCCTAACTCAAGATCTAATCATCAGATCTTCAATCATAATACCTTTTCGGAAAGGTCTTGTGAAAATGAAGTGGCCAAAAGGTGGGGCATATAGGCTAACCACTTTCATTTTTTGCCAATTTTCAGGCCCATCTGGAGCCTTTAAGTCCCTCAAAATTAGCTCTGAAGATTTTGTAGGGCAAAAAGCAGAAACTAAAACTTGAATAACTTTTGAACCGGGAATGATCTTAGCCTGATTCTTTCACCAAAGTTTTAATTGTTCTATCTCGAAGCTTCCCTTAATTTTTTTTCTCCTCACGCCTTCAAATTCATACTTGCTAAAAATAGTAGTTGAGCAAAAAAAGTAAAAAAGCAGTTCTGAAAGTTGGGACTTCTTCTTCGACGAAAAGGGTATCAGAAATACAAAAACATCTACAAAAATCTAAATGAAAGTAAATATATTTTTGGGTGATGTAGGATTGCCCTTACACCACTGGATGCTCTTGCATCAAATGTAGAGATCTATGATTGGTGGACTATTATATATTATTGCTACTAGACCGGATATCATGCATGTAGTATGTTTGGTTGCCATATTTCAAGAAAAACCTAAAGGAACACATGTTACAACTATGAAGAGGATATTTATATATCTAAAAGGAACCCCAAATTATGGCTTATGGTATCCTAAGGATACTAATTTTTCTTTGAATACTTACGCTAATGCAGATTGGGCTGGTTATACAGATGACTAGAAGAGTACAAGTGGTAGTGCATTCTTTCTTGGAGGAAGATTTGTTTCATGGATAAGAAAGAAATAAGATTCAGTTTATTTATCCACTACAGAGGCTGAGTATATTGCAACAACATCTTGCTATACATGGGTAGTTTAGATGAAGCAAACATTGAAAGATATAGGCGTGATGTGCCTATCCCTATTTTCTATGACAATACAAGTACAATAAATATTTCAAAGAATCTAGTAATGCATTCAAGTACAAAGCATATATCTATCAAATATCATTTCTTAAGGGAGAAGGTGTTGGAGAATGAAGTTAGGCTTGAATATGTGCCTACAAAGGATCAAATTGCAGATATATTTTCTAAGAAGGTGTTGGAGAATGAAGTCGAGATTGAATATATGCCTACAAAGGATCAAATTGTAGATATATTTACTAAGTGTCTTCCTAAGGAAACTTTTCAGTATCTCTAAAAGAAGTTGGGGGTTACTGCCTCTCCTTCCTTGAACTAGGTGCACATGGAGGTGCACCAGTCTAGTGGATCTACAGATTCATCATCTGTCTAAACTGATGATTGAGGTCTACTCCTCAAGGGGAGTAGAGAGTATCATTGTTGTAATATGAGATGTGGGTGCACTCCTAATGGGGAGTGATCACAATTTTATGGTTGAATAATCATGCAAACAATTTTTTTTCCATTGATATCAAAGGGGGAGAGAGAATCATGTGAAAAATCTTATCTATATTTGAAACAACTGATAAAGGGGGAGATTTTTGCAAGTATGAATGAGTATGGTGGTGTTTTCATTAATTTTCTCATTGATGTCAACACAATTCAAGTTTTTTTAGTGAAAGGAATCAAGTGATTATAGGTGGTAAATGTATAGTTGAGATACTATAGAGATGGTGTGAGTACATGGAGCTATCTTTATGGTGTTACAGGTGTGTTGATATGAAGTTCTTATGAGAAAATTAATAAAAAATGAAGACAAAGTTGTGTGTGTTCTAAATGTTCTTCGATAATGTGCTTTGCATTTCTTTTGTGTTGATCCTATGCTTGTACAAATCTGTAGTTGATGAAGAGTGAAAGTTGCGTTCATCAGTTTGTTAACTGGTTTGTAAGAATTTTTTGTCTCCAGATTGGAAGAAAGTTTTCTGCTCCAAAGTCATTTGATGGTTTCTATAAGATATTGTGGATCTAGAAGATGGTTAATAATGGTTTTATTTGTGTTCTAGAAAACGTGTTCATGGTTTGGTACTTTGGAAGGCTTGTTCTAGGGTTACTATGTGTGTCTACACAGTTTGGTTGGACTGATGGAAATTCTTCTATGTATGGAAGTTGTTGAAGTTGTCATGAATGAATCTAAAGGCTTCTAAGAGGTTTTTAGTGTTTAGTGAAGCATGATATGTGATCCACATGTTATCATCTTGTTGTGAATGCATGTACTTCAAAGTTCATTGGTATTTTTATTAGGTTTGGCCGACTTGGTGTCTACATGTTACATGAAGGATAAGCATCAATTAAGGAAGCATGTGATTGATCCAAGATGTTGTTTTGGGTCCTAGATAAGTTACAATTTGGTCCACTCCCATTCTTATCCACTGTAAGAATGTTGTGTCATCGACCTAATTTGAATTTGTAAAATAAATAATGTGTAGCTTTCCTTGGAGAAAGTTTCTAAGATTGAAGGTGGTATAAATACAAGTCAAATTGTTGTGAATTACAAGTGAGAAATGTGACAAGTGTCAATCAAGTGTGAGAAGTAGAGTGTGTGGAAGTGAATAAAGGTTACAAAAATTTAATGTTTATAACTCCTAAAAGTAGTAAGATGATAGTGTTTGTGATTCTTTGATCAAGGCTATGAATGTGTGGAACTTGTTATGGTGTATTTTCTGTTATCTATATTTATCTGTAGGCAGTGTGCCTCCCTTCTAGATAGGGAGTCCTATTTGTAGGTATTGAGCCTTGTATCCAGATAGTGAGTCCACTATGTGCAATGAGCCTTTGTATCCGGTTTTGCATTACTATTATATTGTGAGTTAATCATCACCAAGGTTTTTCCCTCATCGGGTTTTCCACATAAATCCAGTGTCTCTGGTATTTTCTTTTTGTTATCTACATTTCATGTTTATACTTAATAACAGATTAAACTAAATGTAGAATTAATTAAGATCAGAAGTGAATTTGATTAGATACAACAGATTCACCCTCTCTCTCAATTGTCTTATGCATTTCAACAACTTTTACTATGAAATGAAAATGCATTTTTCTGATTAAAAATATTTTAACCCAAGGAAGAAACTCATCTCCCCAAGCATTGGCATCTCAAACTCTTTTACATATTCTCTAAAAATATCTTACACATACCTACTTCTCCTCCAAATATTATTTCATCAACATACACAACCATAATCAGGTTATAATCTCCTTCAACCTTTAAGTAAAGGTTGTTATTTGAAATACCCTTTTTGAATCCTTGTTGCAAAAGGTATCTATCTAATATTTTGTACCAAGATATAGGAGCTATTTTGAGTCCATACAATGCTTTCAACCTTCAAACCATATCAACATATTTTGAAAATAAAAGACCTTCCAATTGTTCAATGTAAACCTCTTCTTCTAACTCACCATTCAAGAATGTGGACTTGACATCCATCTAATACACCTTGAAGTATTTATGTGCTTCAAAAGAAAAAAACATTCTAATGGCTTCCATTCTCACCACTGGAGAAAAAGTATCTTTAAAATTTATTCCTTTCACTTATGAGTAGCCTTTACACACAAGTCTAGCCTTGTTTCCAATAAATTTTTCATCCTCCTTCAATTTTTTCTCAAAAATCCATTTGGTTCGTATCGCATTCTTATTTTTTGTTCTTACAACTTGTAAAGAGGAAAATTGGTTGTCCCTCTCTTTCAATTCTAGGGTTTTGGACCTAGAAGGAGAGAGACCAATTTTCTTTCTCTTTTCATTCGAGAACAAACCCTTGTGCTTTCCATGCAAAGGAGATTGAAATATAACAAAGGGACTATTATAGGGGATGAATGATGTCGAATGAGGGGTTCACCACCAATTTTAGACTTGGAAAGACAATGCAATGAAGGATGAAATGAAAAACCCTAATTTGATGCAATGCTTCAATGAATGACTTGGAAATGACCATGAAACAAAATAGAAAGATAAAAAACTAAAATTATGCACCTTAGAATCTAAAGAGATGAAATGGGGCTCTGAAATCCTAAAATTACTACTTTCTAGGCTTGGTGAGACTCATTCTCCATTCTGGGAAAATCAGTCCTAGATCTGAGTCTCTGTACAAGATCAAGTTTCAGCCAAATGGGTATCCAAATCTACCAAAATCTCTAAAAACACCTACAGTGGGACTCATTCACCACTCTTGGCGAATGACTCCAATTTGACTTTTCTAGAAATTCAAATTTTGGATCATCTCTTCTTAGTTATCTTAATATATTCCTTGAGGTTCACGGATCAGACACCCTGATTTTGGGGTTGTAGATGAACTTTTAGTGAAGATTATTACCTTGCATATGGTGAGATAGCTCCAAAAAGCTTGTAACATAATCTTCAATGATTTTCAAGTCTTAAAGGCACCTAGATATGCAATTACACAAAGAAAGAGAGAAAAAGTGTTGATTGTTAGGGAATGGGGGTTTTCCTTGGTCAAAAACCATTTAGGTAATTAAACCAAATGATGAAATCGTTAGATCTCCAAAATGAAGGTTTCAAGTCCTAATAGGAAGTCAGGCTCTATGATCAGACTTGTAACATTTCTAAACCAATGGAAAAACTTAACCTATTATGTTGATGACTCCCTACTCTTTAGGCTCTATTAGAACTAGGTGGGTTGACCTTAATAATGAAATAAATTTGAAAGCTATGTTAGTCTTAACTAATGAAATCTACTTATGGTGGAAATGGAAAGTCAAGTAGATGTAATGGATAATTTGGTATAAATTGTATAAGCAATATCAAGGTATATAAATATGTTCAATTAAAAAATGTAGTTATTTCTGAAATGAATAATTTCTAAAGTTCCTAAAGTGAATTATATATGATTGAATAGAAAGACCAGTTCTTTGTTGGGTATGCATAGTCAAAGAAGTTCTATAGTAAGTGGCTGGTATTGGTTACAATTCTAATTTTTTGGAACTAAATTTTGTTTATACCTTGTATAAACATGCAAGAATGTGATTGAAAAAATCTTCTTATTGATCCAATTGATCCTACCAAGTTACTGTGATTTATTAAAATTATTTTAATCCTTCCTTGAAGGAACCAATTAACAGAACCACACAATGACAACAACCAATTAACAGAACCACACAATGACAACAAATGTGTATTGACAAAATAAAGTATACCCTTAATTTGAATAACAAGACAACATGACAATAATATCAATTACCTAACTCTTTTTATTGATCCAATTGTTACCCCCAAGTTACTCTAATCAATTAAAATTATTTTAATTCTTTGATAGAAACCAATTAACTTGACTACACAATAACAACAAATGTTTTTTGATGAAATTGAAATATCAACTTGTATATGCAACTTCAAATAACAGAGAAGCAACAATGTGGAGATAGCCAAATAGTTGCTTTTGAATTTAACAAAAAACTAACACCAATATTGAGCCACATAATTAAAGATCTTCCATTGATTTCAGCCAAAATTTATGCATGCATCATGGTCCATACAGTAAAGTTTATATTCAATACAAATTTTGAAAGTATTTTTTGGTATATCTCCTACCTAACTCCTAATTCTAATATAATTCTAATTGTCTCTCCTTTTATTTCATTTGGCATATATATAAATTATTTTGGGGTTATGAAACCTCATATATGTTCATTGCATCTCTTCAGTATTCTTCAAAAAAATAAATTAATTAATTACCTTTGGAAAATTAAATATTTTAATCTTCATTATTTCTATTCTCATGAAAATAATAATATCTCCCCCTTTTGTATTTATATTTTCACCAAACAAATATCTCCTTCAAATAATTATTGATTACCTACTCTCACAACTCCTTTGGTGAAAAATATTCCACCCCCCAATGTAAGTATTTTATAAATTTCACCTTTTATGCATTTGTGGGTAAAATAATTATTCACCTTATAACTCCCTTAGTGAAAATGTGAAATTTATATTCCTCAAAATAAAATTTATTTCCACTATAGTCACATTTCTTTAATCTTTTGTTTGTGTCATGATTGTATGCATTCACTATATTGGGGTAACATATGACATCAAGGAGACATATTTTATCTCCCTCGATACTAATTCTCTCACTGATGAAATCAGATGCTATTAGGCTATCAGTAGGACTATTAACAAAAACCTCATTAGGGAGACCTTCGTAAGCAGAGAGAACTAAGGGATTCTAGCCGATCATAAATTTCTCTCTCATATTATTTTTCCATCGCTTCACCCATTCGGACGTATCAGAAAGACTCTCCCCGAAACTTCCTTCATGAGTGTGACCCATACGTTTGGTTGAAGATCTAAGGGGTTCAAGCTGATAATACATGTACCCCTAACATAACATTCCTCTAGTTTTATCGATAAGATTATGTGTATTTCTTATCGATGAAGCCTTCGTCGGTTTGACTTTTGAGCTTGGTATGACTTTACAATTTTTCTCTAACTACTTTACTCATGTTGATGGGTCCTCATCGGTGAGACAATAGGTATTATCCCCCCCAAAACCTTCCTAGTTTCCCTTAATTGGAGAGAACCTCATAATCAAAGAGACATGAGGGATCTGCTCAAATTTTACATGTCTTCCCAATGAGTTTCACCTTAGGTTTTACTACCGAGCTCTCTTATGATGCATGAGAAATGCTAGGGTTTATGCTTGTTCATTTGAAATGGAATCCTGCAATGAGCATGGAAAATCACAACTCCAACTAGATCTTAGTAGCCTACTATAACCATTCAATCATTTTAGAACTCATTGAGTGGTTTGTGTAAATTTCTTTGAAGGATTATTTTTCCATATTGTGAGAAATATAGAAAATGTGTTTAGGCAGAAAGTGATCTCTAACAACTCCAAAAGAGGATGCTTTCACAAACATTTCCATTTCACCACATAGTTATCAAAGACATTTATGAAAACACTATGAATTGATTCTTCGTATCAACACTTTCTAGTACACCAAACGTGTCCATGCACTTGCAGCCGAGAGAACTTCATGCTTTTGTTGGTAACTAATTTTTTGTTCAATAAATACTTGTCATTTATCATGGGATAATATTTTCAATTTACCCCCAATTTTTTTTTCCAAAACCAGGAAATCCCTCAATCATTCGCATTGTCTAAGAAGCATCTTCTCACTCATGACCAGATCAATAGTGGGTCACTTGAGTAGAATTTCCAACTGAACATCTAAATGTTTGAAATCAAATTTCATACATGGGAACCTAAAATTTGCATGAAATTTTAGGCTTCAACAAAAACAATAAAATTAAGGACATGAAACATGAAACATGAACAATGATACCTTGAATGGCGATGTCTTGTAGATGATTTCTATAAATTTGCAGCTCAAAAATGAAATGACCATGAAGGATGTAGATATTGATCTTTGACAATGAGAATATAACAATGCTTGGTCTTGGATCTTCAATGCTGCATCACAACACTAGCTCACTAACATGCTTGATGCTTGATATGCTTGATGGATCTTGAATTTTTGCAACAATTGATGCCAAATCTACCCTTGAAGACACTTGAATGCCCTTGTGAATTCTTGAAGTCTCTTGTGAACTCAAAATAGCTATAAGAATGCTCATTCAACTTTCTAGGTGTAAAATGAGTGAAAGAACCTTGTATTTATACTCAATTATGCAAGAATTCCTGAAATTACAACACTACAAGCCGACATCAAATCGAGGAGAATAAAATCCCACTAGAAATTTGAAATAATTTTGATTTTGGGCCACATAGGACTCATTCACCCAAGATGGTGAATGAGTCCCATCTAGCATAATATATAGGACCAAAAATCAAAAGTGCTTAGAAAGGTGTAAAAATAGGTTTGGGACCCAAAAATCTAGGTGGAACTCATTCGACCAAGGTGGAAAATGAGTTTCAGATCACTAAATTTGGGCCACACAATCCAAAAACACCTAAATTATGATTGGTCAATTATTGGTATTGGGATTATCCTCACAAATATGCAATAAATGAGGCTTATAGATACAAAATAAGTCCAATTAAAGCATAAGAAAGCCCAATTATTAATGAAAATCCTAGAGGAATATGAAAGTGTGTTACAACACTTTACAACACTCCAAATAAGGTAAGATTAATATTAATTATTATTAAAAATAGGTTTATTATGTTGAATTATGTGATAAAACTCTAGAAAACTATGGAAGTGAGTTACAATACTTCACAACACTTTTTCAAGGCACCATTAAAATATATTAGTTCACAAGGTCCCAATACCTAATGTGAATGTGTTATCTATATTACAACAATAAATCAAGGAAACATTAAGCCAAAATCCACAAGGAGGACCCAAATGAGTGTGAAAATGTCAAAGGACCCATTTTTCGACACTACACCACCAATTCCCAAGATGTTTGATTCTTCTCAATCTATCTCAACTCTTCTTTCATATATTTTATCCTATTCACATCATTGCATGCTTTAGTTGTTGTCTTGCGTTCTACTTTTAAAAGTAAACAGAAGTTTACATGTTCCTCTCTCATAGCATATTTTCTTCTTATAAACACAACTTTTTTCTTATCTCCAATGATACTTTTGCACATGCTTAAGAGTCTTAGGGATCTTTTTTGGAACTTCTTCCTCTTTAACTTCTATCTCCTTTTTTTTTTTCTTCTTTTTCTTCTTCATTTCAAGGGGTTTCATTAGATTCATATCCTCCTATAAACATAGAAATTTGATGTGGTTCTTCATCCACTTTGATACTTTCACTTTCAGCAATCTTCTTCAACATTTTTTTATAGCATTTGTATGCCTTTCTTTTTGTAGAACATTCAAGGAAGATTCCTTCATCAAATCCTACATCAAAATTTCCTAATTTTTCTTCATCTCTTCTGATATAGCATGTGCTTCCAAAGACTCCAAAATATTTCACAATAGGAGGTTTTCCATACCATAAATCATAAGCAATCTTTGAACTATTAACTTTTTCTTGACCTCTATTAAGAATCTATACTACAATATGGATTGCTTCTCTCTAGTATACATCTGGAAGATTTGCTTCCTTGATCATGGTTCTTGTTCTTCCTCTGCACAAATCCATTCCACTGAGGAGTCCTAAGAGGTGATAACTATCTCTTTATTCCATTATCTTCAAAAACTTTGTTAAACTCATTACAGGTGAACTCACCACCTCTATCAAACCTCAAACACTTGATTTTAAAATCCATTTCATTCTCAATCATAGATTTAAATGATTTAAACTAATATAGAGATTATGATTTTTATTTGAGAAATTTTACCCACTTCATTCTAGAATAATCATCTATTAATAGCATAAAATACCTATCACCATGAGATTTTATTATTCTAGTAGGTCCACATAGGTTTGTATGCACCAGCTTCAAAGGTCCTACAATAGAATATACTCTAGTTCTAAACCTCTTCTTTGTTTTATTTCCAAACTGACACTCTTTTCAGACTGTATTGATAGGCCTTGTAATCTTTAGCAAATATCTCATAACATTAGTAGAACTGATATTTACTAGGCCATCAAAGTCAATTTGACCCATCAATCTATGCCATAGCCAACTTTCATTGATTTGAGACATTAATCACTTAACACCACCACCTTTGAGCTGATAAAAATTTACTACTACCCTTTTACTTGTAGCAACCAAAGTTTTGAAGATTCCTTTTTTTATTTCATAACCATCATCCTAGAATACCAAATTGTATCCTCTACTACAATTTTTTCCTACATTGAGAAGATTATGTTAGATACCCTTGACATAAAGAACATCATCTATTTTATGTTTGCCATCAAAACTAATTGAACCTTTTTTGCAAATCTTAGCATATGTACCATCACCAAACTTAACAATACCACCATCATACTTTTGAAGTTTAATAAAATTATTCTTATAACTTATCATATGATTTTATCATCCACTATTAATTATCTAGTAGTTCCTCTCATCTCTTGCATGAAAATTAGTGAACATAGTTCCTTCAATATTGTGATCTATTTCCAAAGCACTTTCCTTCATACATATTTAACGACTAGTAGAATTAGTTCCAAAATTTAAAGTCATGATAAAGAATTCATCATTGTCCTTACTAGGATAATTTGATTCCTCATCATCAAATACACCATTTTATTTCCAACATAGTAACTCTTCTTAAAAGATTTACCTTTATGATCCTTATGTTTTTCATTTGCAACTTTGATTGGAAATTTAGAAGCATAATGATCTATCTTTCCATAATTGAAACACTTAAAGGGTAACTTGCCTCTGTATTTTCCTATGAAATTTTTCAATCTCCCCACAAAATATTCTTCCACCTCATCAAGATCATCAAGATTTGATTCATCATCCTTCTTTGTCTTGCTAAATTTAAAGGAAAATTCTTTCTTTGTAGCATCTTCACCAAATTCTATTAATTCATAAGAAATTAAAGCACCAAACATCTCATCTTTGGAATATTAATCTAAATTTTGAGCTTCCTCAATAGTAGAAACTTTAGAACTATGATTGATCTAGGAAGAGTTCCCAATACACTTTTTACGACTTCACTTTCTTCTATCTTCCCACCACGACCATTGATGACATTAACAACTTCATCCAATCTGAGTATATAGGATGCAATTTCTTCATCTTTTGATATCCTTAGGTTTTCAAATTTGGCTTTCAAATTCCTCATATTTGATTTCTTGACCTTATTATCTCCTTCATAATTTTTTTACAGCTTCACCTAGTGTAATGTCCCCGTTTTTAGCATTACACCTTTCAAGGATTGATGGCCTTTTCCCGATGCGTTGTCGACAGGTCAGAGGCAGAATTAGGGTTTCCGACTGTTTGGTGGGTTCTCTTGAAGATTAAGGGTTCTGCTTGTTGGAATTTGGGTGTTTGGATTGCAGATTCTTTCTGGGTTTTCAGAGAGCTTTGCAGTGGTATGTTTTTCTTGGCATTCTGAGCACCTTCAGGAATTTACTATTTTTAGTAAATTCTATTTTTAGCAGTGGTCCAGTCAGCATCAGCTCAGTCAACTTTCCTCTTCTGGCAGTTCATTGGGTAATTCTGATTTTTGGCTTAAGGGGTTCATTTTGGAGAAATAAGTTATTTTAAGTCAATAATGTTTTATTTTATAAAATAACCCCTTGTCCTAGTAATATGACTTAAAAGTTGTTTTAAAGAAGGGGACTTGGAGGGTGGTCATCACATGATGATTTATTTTGATCTTTCTAAAGTCTAAATGCTCAAGTGAAATTGGACGCCTATTTTATGAAGAAATGATTTTAAATAAAGTCAAATTTAGCCTTTGAAAAGGGGTCGCCCAAACTTGGAGGGAAAAGAAGTCAAATTCAAAAGGGAATTAGGGCGCATCTTCTAGAAGTTTCTGGAGAGCCTTCTCAAGTCTATATGAGGAGGCAGTTGCTCTTCATTTCTTATCTAATGTTTTATAATATTGTTATGCTGCCGGAATGGCTTTGGGATTGCTTCGAGGAATGAATGCCTCCTAGCTTGGCTCTTCTTCTTGCTTGAAAGATAGCAACTAGTTGAGAGATAGTTTGTAATAGGTTTATCTTGCATTTCAGTTGAGTATCTTGCATTTTTGGAGTTCTAGATTTGCATTTCAGTCTCATTTTGAAGTTGCTGAAGTCAAGCTGAATCTGTAGTTTCACTCATAAATCTGAAAATAAAAATACAGTCGTTCTGGGTATTGATTCATTGAGTTTCCTTGATAGGGGCGACCCTTCTTGCAAAGATTCAGATTTTAATATTGAGTGTTTATTTTTTTAAAGCAAAATCGCTTCTCTCTATTGGCCGCACCATTCTGGTCTGCCTGGCAAATGTTTAGAAAAAAGAATACTTCGATTTGTTAGTTGTTTCTTGGTCTAGTCCTCATTGCCATCATTATAGCTTTCGTTTGCATCAGGTCTCATGTCATTCTGGCAAGTATTGAGTGAGTTGTGAGCATTTTAGTGGATTCTAGGGTTGCTGGTTATGCATATTACGTTGCTGTTTTGTTATATCAGTCTTGAGTAATCTGTATTTTGGTGAAGAGTTGTATCTGGAAGGTCATAATTAACCTTGGAATGATCATATCTATTATTGCAGCAGTGGAGAGCTTCTAATCTTGTTTATTGCAGGCATCTTCTGATATTTTGTAAGCTGAACAGTAGTACTGTCAGCATTTCTCTTAATCTTACTTTACATTCTGAAGCTGCATTGTATTTCTGTATATCTCCGCCATATGGTCGCCTCATTTCCACTCTGGAATTGGGTAGCACATACTTGGTGTTGAGTTTACTTTCAGCATAGTTAGCATCTCCGTCATATGGTAGCTCCCATTCCATCTTGGTTTGGAAAGCACATTCTTGACGTTGAGTTCCTTTCTGTATTTAGAGAAGAAGATCCTCTGACCATATGCTCGCCATCATCGGCGCCATCCTTGGTTAGAGTTGCTTTTTGCATAAGTAGTTTAATTCAGATCCTCTGACCAATGCTCACACCTTGCCCACATCGGGATCCTGGTGTACATTCTGGTTAGAGTTGCTTTCTGCACGTTTTGGTTTATCTTCTAACCTTAACGGGTGCATTGTTTGAAATCTGTTAATTGAAAAATAAAATAAAAAATTGGTTTGGAATATTTCACCTAGACCTCTTTAGTAGTTTTAAGACTTATCACTTTTCCAAGTTCAGACTTAGAAAGACCACTCAGGATAGCATTTCTTTATTTTCCATTATTCTCATAATATTTGACCTCATGAAAACTTATTGGACCATTAGAAAGAATAGTATATCTAGTTTCAATTGACTTCTAAACTCCAAACCCTAGAGAGACAAGAAAGGTTTACATCCTAGATTTCTAGTAAGAATAATTATAGCATAGATAAAAGTAACCCTTTTTCACACTTAATTTGGGAATGAATAATTAATAATAAAATGGACTTAATGATGCCTTTTTTATGGTGTTGTAAAGTTTATTTTTACACTTTCACACTAATCTAGGGATTTATTAATTAATTGAGGTTTAATTTTCCTTAATTGGCCACTTAAACTCAAACCCAAGCCTTATTTATTGCATTTTACGAAGGATAAATCCCAAAACTCATTAATAATGTTGCATAACACTTAATTTTCCAAGGTTTGAGTCCTAGGATAGTGACTTGGGATCCATTTTCCACCTAGAGAATGGGTCCTCACTATGTCCTAGGACCCTCTTTTTGCATAATATTTCATAATCCCTGAAATTGGTCCTAGTTAACTGTGTTAGGACCCATTTTCCCAAGGTGGATAATGGGTTCTCCTTAACCTAGGACACACTTTTTTGAACTTATTCTTGGTGGAATTTTAGTGATTTTGAATCCTAGATCTGATGTTAACTTGTGTTATTTGAATTTTGAGATTAAATCTTAATTTAAGTATAAATATAAGGTTATTTCACATAGTTTCATCCTAAAATTTCATGAGAAATAAAGAGTACTTTCACAAGAGAATTCAATGACAGATTATTGAAGGTTTTATTGCAGCAGTGAAAGGTCATATCATCATGTCAAATATTTAGTGCATCATGGATGTTTTTGAGCTAATGTGTTGATGTAGCATTGAAGATCCAATTCAAGCATTGTTTCATATCCAAATTCAAGATCAAGATCTACATTCCTTAAAGCCACTTCATGCTAGATAGCTGATTTCACATCCAATATTTCATCCATGGTATCATTGTTTCATGTTTCATGTTCATATTTCATTGTTTCATCATAAGGTTTAATTACCTAAATGGGGTTTGACAAAGGAAATCCCCTATTCCCTAAAAACCAACAATTTTTCTTTTCCTTTGATGTGTGATTGCAAGTTTTAGATTGAAAATCAAGTGGAGAACACAAGTTGTCAAAATTGCCATCTTTCTTACAAGATCACGGAAAGTACTCTAAATAATTTATTTGTGACTTTTGAGAGCTTAACACCTAGGATCTGGGTATGTGCAAGATCATGATGGGCCAAAAAGTGGAGATATGTAAGCCATATGATGGCCCATGTGGTTGACAACATTTTTTTTACCCAAAATTGATGAAATGAAAAGGGTTTTTAGAGGAGATTCACAACTTTCCACCAATATAAATTTTTCTTTAATTTGAATTTAATAAATAATTATTATTCATTTTCTATTAGAATTACGAATAAAGTCCTCACTGATAGGCTGATTGAAAAAAATCTATAACTTTCAAACAGTATCACATTTTTTGAATCCAAAACATGTGTCACATTGTATGATTTGCATACTATAGGACTAAAAAAAAATCATGAATTTTTGACCAAGTTAAGGTGGTTAGACAGACGAGCTTTAATAATTTTTTAAAGTTGTAATAAAAAATTCATAATTAATTATTTACTTGGAAAAAAAATTATTAAAAAATATGCATCACATCGAGACATGAGTCCTCTACTTCTATCTAAAATCTTGTGAAAAAATATTATCATTTTATTGTAATTAGGGTGGTCAAACAAACACCTAATTCTTATTTTTACCCTGAAATTTAAATACTATTGCATTGAAATTTCAAATTTTCACCAAATAGATTTAAAAAAATAAATAAAGGTCTAGTAGCTTAGAAACTACATTCAATTTGCTACAAATTCTATTTTTACTTTTTTTAAAAATAATATAGATAACTTATTCAAATTTTTATGTCAAGTTGTCTAACTCTGATTTTTTGTCTTTTTATTGCCACTCAAGGGCCTATTTTTTCCATGATGATCCTGCACATACCCATCTGGGAGTGCAAAAATTGAATAAAAAAACCCAAAAATCAAAATTCCATAACTCTTGCAAGAACCCATTCACCACTGGGCAAATGAGTCCTCAATGAGGCTTGAAACAACACTTTTTCAACAAGGTACATATCTTTTCAACATCTTAAAACCTTCCTATTTTCTACTATAATAGTTAGGATTGATTTATAATTGTTATTTAGGAATTATTATTCTCATAGTTGAATGAAACATAATTATAAGAAAAATTAGGTTCATCCATTTGGTCAATCCCCATTTGCATGATCCTCTTTTTCTATGTTTCAATAATTCATTTCATCAAACATAGGAGATTTAACACCCTTCTTGTACAGAATTTGAATATATCTCAAGAGTTTAAGCTTCTTCCAAGTAACCACAACTTTGATACCAATTTTTAGACACACAAGACAACTAAGAGGAGTGGGGGGTGAATCAATTGTACATTAAAATCAAGTAAATCCATCATTAACTTTCAAACTCAGATCAATCTTTAAATCCTTATTGAGCATTAGTAGAATATAAGCATGTGAAACAACAACACAGTAACAATAATATACTATAGAACATGATATTTACATGGAAAAACCTAGTAAGGGAATAACCATAGTGAGGGTTAACTCACATATATATGAATATCAACACCAAATACAATAGGCTCGATGTTAGAAGGTCTCATTGCCCAAAATAGAAAATGGATCATTTCCAAGGGCTCGCTACCTAAAGGACTCATTTCCCAAAAGAAAAAATAATAAATAATACTATCATAGATAGATTCACTATCTCAGAGAAATAGGAAAATCCACCACTGCAACTTTGCACCATCTGCAACCTTTAGCTCACTACCTCCAACAACTTTAGGCACACTAAAAATGTAGACACCTTCTACTCACTACATATAGTAGCTTTAGGTATCTAGGATCACACTTATATCATCAAACTAGATCACACTCACATCTTTCGCACACCACACAACATCTCCAAAAATTATCCTTGCACATATATCCTCCACAACCTAAAAACCCTTCTCCATGTCAACCACAAATGAAATTTATGCACCTCAAACATGTAACCACTAAATAAGTCAACACTAAACACTTCCACGATGGAAATAAGTGAAGGAAGACCACAAAAATGGTTTACTAGGATAAAAATCTAAACCAACACACTTCACTATGCTTCCAAAACCAACAAACATCCTTTGTAATTAGTGCTAGCACCCAAGTCATCCAAACCTACATTAACACTAACAAGTGACTACATACATGCATATCCAAGTCCAAAATCAACATGTGAACCACAAAGAAACACTTCAAAACATCCACACAAAATCCTAAAATAATCTAGCATAATCAAAATATTCTACAACACTACCACAACCACCTGAAATAGAGAACACCATCATCATGTGCAACCGAAAACACTGCCATAGGCATGCAACATACTATCCAACCTTGCGACACACATGAAAACAAAAAACTCCAAGGGAAGGTAGATACATAAAATATTAATATTTTATTCAATTAGCAAGATAAGAAACCACATGGAGAAATGTGAAGCAATCTCATTTCTCCCAAACAACTTTCTACACAAACATACACATTGTTAAACATAATATCCATTGCTACATAGTCCAAAACCTAAAACTCTATATATAGAATCCCTAATCACCTCTAATAATCACATACAAACCACACAAGCATATATTCAGCCATGAAGAAATATAGAGCACAATACTGAACACACATTTGTCACACTATACACTCTTCTAGTCAAATTTTCTCAAAAGAACTTGGAAACCAAGTGAACCAGCTACATCAACAACACCACAAAAAATTCTCATCATGATCAAACTAGAGATTGCAAAAATATCCCCATCTACAACACCAAAAATATCCTCATATATAATACCTGCTCAACACCACACCGAAGGTTGACTTCAGTGACAACACTAAAGGAAGCATCTAGTGCAACATACTCACTGCTAACAACAATGACAACATTGCAAAAATATTATTGACCATACTAGAGGTTGGCATCAATATAACATCAAATCACAACACATCCACACTAGGGTTTGACCAATAACTCTTCAACATCTCAAATGATCTCCACACACTAGGGGTTGACATCAATGACAACACTAATGATAACGCTAGAAAATATCCAATAGCCACCACAACCGTAATTCACATAACATATCAAATGATCACAAAAGGAAAGGATACAGAACTATGTGAGGTTTCGTGGCAAAAAATTGTGGACAATTCTATTAGTTTAGGTATGGGACTCTGTTAATATGCCTAATTTTCTACTTTATGCAACAATTATGATAATTTGGGGGAAAATTAGGGACTCCACCTAACTTGTTGCAGCCCAAATCCAAGATCATATGAAATAATTTCAAGATACCATTTCATACACCACAAACTACTGAGGGTTATTTAAACCCATATAAAAAAATTGCAGGCCAAGGAACACATCTCCTATGAGGTGGTTTACAAATACCTTAAGGGAATTGTCTTCCTAGTTGACAACTCATAAGTATCGTAGTAGGTGATGGAAATGACACCTTAGAAGTATCCGAACATGGAAATACCAAAACAACTAATAACTAAGAGGGAAAAAATTAGATATATGATAGCAAATAACACAACAGTAGAGGATCCAATTGATTGAGTTCCAGACTCCTTAACTACCATATTAAAGAAGGGATAAAGACACTAAAGAAGAGGAGAAATTAAAGGACTTAGCCATTGGATAATTATAAGTTATAGTTGCATTACCACAAAAGAAAGAAACAGAAAAGATTTAAACCAAAGAGCTCCAATTGAAATAGAGGTTGGATAAATTAATGATAGAGAAACTAGAAGTCACTCAAGCAATAAAAAAGGAGATAAAGGAGGCTACAAAAAATCATATCAAAATTTGCACAAGGGAGGAGAAAAATATAATCCTACCACCTCAGACCAAGAGAAATATTCTCCCCCTATGCACTTTGAGACACCCCCTTACTCTACAACATATTCCATGTAGTCCATCAATAAAGTTTTGGCCAAAATAACAACTAAAATCGATAAAATCTCCATGGTTCCAACAACTTCCGTTGGTAGGGTCATAGGTGGACATTGGGATCATCTCAATCCTACAAAAATTCTCGTTAGGGGGATATATTGCACCAAAAAAAGGGAAGATATTTTGAAACGTCATGTAGAGAGCTTTGACCAGTTAGAAGAGCTAGTGAATTATGTACAAGGAAAGTTCCCTCAAATCCAAGGGTATTCATCCCAACCATTGGCAGCACAACTAAAATTTTTTATAGATGGGGTGATCAAAGACACCTGGTTACAAAAGAAAACAATAAGGCAACAACTTTAGGTAGAATACTTGAAGAAAATGACATATGAAGAGTGAAACTAGTGTTATACCATACACTTTGTCCTATAATCACATATATGCACCGTAAAGAACACCAAAGGGGATCTCAACATCTTGTACTAGTTTTTTCAACAATTATCAATAGTAAAAGATACATCGAAGGCTCAAATGGATCAGTTGGAAGTCTAGCTACTCCAAAGAGCCACAACCTTGATGCATTACAAGATATAGATGGGTAGTCTAGGGTGCAAATAGGAGCACTACATGCACAATTCCAACAACTACAAGATCAAATACATGATCCACACTAGACTCCACCAACTCTAAGAGGTACTTAATTTAATGTTATCCTAGATTATAGGAGTCCTCCAGGAAGCACAAAAATTAGCTAGCCTAAAATATACAAATTCCCCAAACACTCTTGGAGGTAGAGAAGCTCTTACTACAGATCCAAGTGTAGACCTAGCAACTAAATTTGTCCAAAACTCAATAGGATAACACCTTTTCCAGCCTTAAGGAGATCTACATGGATATCCTTCTAGCAGTGTAGCATTGAATTGAGGATAAGTCAACATTTAAAAAGGGGGCAGGATTTTAGCCAAAAAGAGTAACAATGTAAACACAAATAAAATCCTATCACATATTTCCACAAAGAGCTTGTGGACCCTAATATTGAAAATATATCATCTATACTAGTGGTGGAATAGATGAGTCACATTCCATCTTGTAGATATATGTATAAAGAAAGATATAAATGACAAAAGAAGAGGATAGATATGGGGAATAAGGAAGAGCTCGAAAACATGAATATATATAAGAATTGCATATGGAATTGTATTACGTATAAGAATTATATGTAAGAAAGGAAAGAGATAGATAGAGGATAGGGGGAGATATATAAATGCACCCTTTTGATAAGATTAATATAATGGTTACTAGAATTCTATCTATTTGATGTCATTTTTCATTCTATGGATGTATAATTTATTAGTTAGTCCTTCATCTGAATTGATTGGTGTTTACCTTTATATGAATAAGGTATAAACTATAACACTCATAAAGTACTTTGGGCTCAAAATTCTGACCTATTTTCCCCCTATTTTCTTGATAACACCCACCTATTTTTCAATGCTTTTTCAGTTAGAAGGGTGTTGGACCAAATCTTATGTGTAGTTTCCCATTAATGATTTCATATCATATTTCATAGCTGTCATCGATTATTTACTATCCTTTTTATCACATGATTCTTCAAATGTGATCCATTTAGCTTGAACTAAAATTAACATATGTTGAATAAATTACTTATCTTTTGTTGATGGATTTCATTCCCTTGTTGACCTACGAACCTGAGGAATTAATTCTTGTGTAATTACTTCTCTAACAATAGATTCTTATTGAATTATATGGAGTGGATGGTTATATGAATGGGGTGACTTATTTGAATCTAGTGGCATCATATTTTCTATTTTCCACTCATGTGTTAGACATGACAAGATTTGCAATAATTCTTATGTGGTATTTATTGTTATTGGTAGTGAGAAGAGCAAGCTTTGCTCATGTAAAATTGTATGCAACAATAAATTTTATAGATGAGGTGGTTGATGTATGAGCTATGTAGGAGTAGAAGAAACAACCCATGATAGTTGTGAATACCCCTACACTATAATAGGAAATTCATTAAGGGGAAACACACCTTTCAATGTATGTTGAGAATTATTTTAAGGAATCATTAGAGTGCTTCCCATTTGCTACATTGAATTTTTGGAGAGACTAATGTTACTTAATGATATCACTACCATCAATGATATTATCCAATGACACATATTATTTTTTAAATATCCCCTATTAAGGTGAATTGTGCATTAAATTTTAATTAAATATTACATCTCTACTTCATGTACCTTGTTTGGAGACAAGAACCCACAATCGGTAACAAAATTTCTTAGAGCTTCATTTTTTTCCTATTGGATATGAACGAAAGATTCACACCTGAAAACCCATAGGTGATCGTAGGAGACCTTATTTCCCAACCAATTATCTTCATGAATTTGAAAATCCAATTGAGAGGATGGACCTCAGTTACTTAAATACATTTTTGTATTTACTACCTTTTCCAAAACCTACATTTAAGAACATGTTGTGAGCTCTCTCAAAAAATTTCCTACTCAAGCTCTCTCTTGCACCATTTTCTTGTGGTGCAAATAAAAAAATTAATCCTTTGAATTCCATTCTTTGCATAAAATTGATCAAACTCTACCAAACAATATTCATCCCCATTATCAATTTTTTAGACAATTATTTTATTTTCTATTTGGCTTCAACAAGTTCATTGAAATTATTCAACATCCCAAATAATTCAAAATTTGTTTTCAGCATGTAAACCCAAAGCTTCCTATTGAAATCATCTAGAAAATTAACAAAATTATTAGACCTGTAAATTAAGGTTACCTATGTGGGACCAAAGACATCCAAATTCACTAGCTCCAATAGGTTTGGATTCTTCTCATGTTCATTTGTGGAGAATTCGGTTCTCTTTTTTTTTTCATATATGTAATTCTCACACAACTCTAAATCAACCAATTTTAGACCTAGAAGTTGATCCTTTTTGTGAAAAACCTCAAGCCCTTGCTTACTCACGTGACTGAGCCTTTTATGCGAAATATTTGTGCAACTTTCTATAATTTCCATAGTAGCTCCCACTTTAGTTTGGAATTCTAACACATATAAGGTACCTAACTTACTTCCTCTAGTAATCACCAATAGTCCTTTTGTTACTTTCCAACATGATCAATTCAAAAGTAATTCTACAACCTTGAGTATTCAGCTATCTAGTTGAAATCAAATTCCTTGAGTTGAGGAACGTGTCTAACATCCCTTCGTAGCCAATTGTTACCATTTTTCAATATCAACAAAATATCTCCTTTTCCAACAATATTGCAAGGTTCATCATCACCAAGATAAACTTTGCCAAATTTACCTTTTTTATTGTTTTTGAAATAATCCCTACATGTTGTGGCATGAAATGATGCTTTGGAATAAAGCTTTCAAGCATCTGTTATAGCTTCTTCTATTGATAGAACAAGAGAATCCACATTTTCTTCATATCCTATATTTACTTCATGTTCTTTGGACTGATTTTTCAACTTTCTTGAATGAACAACAATTTCTTTTGATGTGGCCTTCTTTACTACAATACCAACAACTAACATTTATTTTCCCTGATTTTGATCTCTTGCTGGACTTTGATCTTCTCCTATAGTTATTTCTTCCTCGTTATTGTGATCTCCCCTTGTTGTCGATTACCAAATTGTCTCCTAATGAAATACCTTTATTTTTCCTTCTCATATCCTCATTGAGAAAAGTCCCAACAATGTCATCAAATTTCAATACACATCCATTCATACTAGATATTGAGTTGGTAATAGTCATGATAGCTCCTTCCTAGCTATGGGGTAGATAGCACAACAACAAGATGGATGGCCTTGATTTCATCATCCAAATTTATGGTCACATAAATCAATTGACTGATCAAAGCATTAAATTCATTTAACTGATTTCACATATTACTACCTTCTTTCATCTTCAAGTTGTACAATTTCTTCATTAGAGAAACTTTATTTAATGTGGAAGTCATCTCATACATGTTAGACAATTTATCCCACAATCCTTTCACTATTATTTTTGTTGCAACATTGAATAGCTCATTACTAGATAAAGAGAATAATTGTTGCCATTGCCTTTTTATCCAGTTTCTCTCAATCTTCATTGAACATTGGAGCTAGCTTCTTCGCTTTACCTTCCAATGTAATTGGCAACTCTTTGTGAATTAATAGCACTACCAATTGTAACTTTCAAATCCTGAAATTCTAATCAGAGAATTTTGTAATCCTTCATCTCTTCTCAAATTCATTCATCTCTCACATCAATTGTCAACTATATAGCGTAGATAAGAAAAACACAAGATCAGATTAACAGATAAGAATTGCATAGAAAAAAGACACAACACAACGAATTACGTGGTTCACCAAATAATGATTACAACCACGGGAAATACAGGATAATTATCTCTAATTATTAAGTGCAATGAATATAAATGAAGTTTTCATTATCTTAACAATGTTTCATTCTCAAAAGTATAGACAATTCTCGATGCAAATGTACACATGGAAAGATGGAAGTGTAAGAATCTATTTGACTAAGTGATGGTTGAACTTCACAACCAAAAACCTGTCACCTTTTCTGCCATGTACATTCATTTTCGATATATGGGAATGAACTTTTCTTCAACATTTCTTTCCTGGCAACAGTCACCTTTTCTGCCGTATACATTCATGTTCAGATATAAGAACGTGCCTGTGATTATCAGAGCAGATAAAGAGAATGAAAGAGGTGATAGAAAATTTTGGTGCATTTAATCCTGGGTCCTACTCTTGAAACTTTTATTGCATAGCATGGCCACAGGAAGTGAAAAAGAGGTTTGTTGCACTTTGAAAATCTATTGAAAGGTGCCAAAAACTAGCATAGGAATTATTTATTGTTGAATTTTTTTTTTGCAAATCTAGTGGACATTGGAAGTCGTTGGCTCATGGCTGTAATTTTCTGATGGAAGATAAATTTAAAAACGTTGCAAATTTGTTTGGTATAGGATTTTATTGAAAAGGGGTTCGAAACCTGATGTTGTCATTTACATTGTTCTATGCTACTGGAAGGTGTCAAAGAAAAACAACATTTTTGTTTTCTTTGATTTTGGATGTTATAAATAGCAGAAATTAAAGTTGCATGAGCAATTATTGTCTCATGTTCAAATATAATTATAATTCTTCTCCAAGAAGTGTAATTGGTGCAAACCATCTCATAGATTTTAAAAATTGAGTCAAATGGATAGATTAATTCACAAGAGATATTAAGTGGTGTAACCATTCATTTTAAAGATTTCAGGGTTACTCTCAATTTAAGAGAAGGTTTTTTTTGGTTGGAGTTGTTAAGTTTATAGAAAAAAGTATTAAATTTTTTTTTTAACATATATTAACTTTATAAATATTTTTTTGTCTTATATGACATCTTAATATTATTATAAAATTGAAAATAAACAATTTTTATGAAAATAGAATAAATGTAATATCAAGTTTTTTTTATCATCGATATTATCCAAAAAAAATGTAGCATATTGTGGTCTACGAGTCTTTTAGGATCAATCTAATTGAAAAAATTTAATGATCAAAATGAAGGTTGAATGACCCACTAAGAGGTTGGAGAACATTCTCTTTTTGATATAGCTATTAATTCAAAAAATGGATAAAATACTTGAGTCACATTTTTGATGTAAGAATAGTTACATTTTCTTTTAGTTTGGTCATTGAATTTTCTTAGTTCAATGTGTTGTGTTTAATATTAGTTTCCTTTCATTGAGTATTATAAGGAATAATGGTTTAGTGGAGGTATGTTATTTTGATTCCCATGTCTTGATTCATCAAGGAAAGTAGGTCTTCATGATTGGTCAATAAGTGGTTGTCTACCTTTGATAGTAGTTGCATATATTAAAAAGTGGAGGCAAAGTGGGGTTAATTGATGCATGTGTAAGATTAGGAAATTGGGAATTAGTTGATGATGCACTTGAGGGCTACTAGTGTAAAGAATCACTCCAATAGTGGTAATTTTAGTTAAAAAATGATTTTTTTTGCTCTTACTATATGTGGTACAGATAGTTAGGGACATGTTGATAGAGAAATTCTAACAATGTTAGATAGTGTCAAGAAGAGATTATAGATTATTAAACTATAAGAGGCAATGCCATAGGTTACTAGACTTAAAAGACTGGTAAGTGTTGCTCACAAAAGAATGCAAAGAAAAAGACCATATATCAAGAAGATGCATACAAATATTGACAATAGTTGATTAATTTTCATGGTCAAGAAACTTGAATTTACAAAGAGAAAAACTAAATCACATTAATAGATAGTCTAGATTATCTTTGATATATTGTTGTTTGATTCAATATTGTTAGTATTTACTTTTCATATAAATGAAGAGAAAGATTGTTATATATTTCGAATTAAAGTAAAGCAGGGATTTAGAAAAGACCCAGATTCTTGTACAATAAGAAAGATTAACATTAAGCATAACAAGACAACAAAATACAATAAAAAAAACAATATTGAAACCACAAAAAAACTAAAAACAATGACAAAAATTTAATAAATATTTACATCTGAAAAAAATTGTTATTATTAATAATGTACCTGGTAACTAATAGTTAAATTCCCTTGTTTTTAAGTTAATGGAAGGAAAAATATTTTTATAAAAATAAAATTCTCTCAGTTCCACCCTTGAGGTACAATATCATTTTCGACTGCACGATATTTTTTTGTGTAAATAATTGCTGAAGGAGAGGACATTTTGCACGTCGGTTTTGTAGGACAGGCCTCATCAATTTCCACATGTATATTGTTTTTCATAAGAAAGCTGAATGTTGAGAATGTGTATGCAAACATTGTATTGTTATGACACTTTTTTCCTCCGTTCTTTTGGACTTCCACTGAATTACTCACTGTTATGTCATGTCGGTGAGTGCTACTTTCAAGTTTAGTGCATAAAAAGCTGTCTTTGGAGAAGATTGTTTACACGTGTGTGTAGTGGGCAATTAGTTTGAAGATTGTAGGTCGACAATTCAAACCATTCTAGAATTTCTTGACATTTTTTATCGAGGGTAAGAGAAAGGTACAACTTTTATATATCTGTCAACAGAAGCGTGTTAAGTATTGATTGGGTTTTGAAATAAATTCAGAGGAGCATATCTCTCGTGCATAGATCTACGTTGTAATATATCATATGAACAGTCAAAAGATACATTTTGTTTTGTATTCATATGTGATTTCTAATGATTTTTGGATGACATTATTATGACTAATATCAAAATTACAATGTACTAATTTGATAAGATTTACTTCTTGTTATGTCTAGGTGTCTTTCTAGTGGGAAGCATTTAAATAATTATGTTTACTGGTTGTTGAGATTGGAAAAATTACTATCAAAAGGATCTTGAATTTTAGAAAAAAGTGTCCATAAGATTCTAAAAATCAATAGATCAATAATTGAAAATAATTTTGGTTGGTAGAGATCAAATCATTGTTGATAGATGTTCATGGCTGACAACCATAAATATATCTCAATCAATAATGTAAAAAACATATAGAATGAATTTATGTTCATGTATTTTTTCTATAAACAAGAGTAAGATGAACACGAAAGTGTTGTTCAACAATTGATCAAAATTGACCTCTATTTATTCTCTTTTTTTTCATATTAATTGTTGATGTGTGTTAATTATTTTTCATGCTATTAGAGCTCTAAGTTGGAGAAGAGAAGTAGACTGGAGAAGGTATCTAGTTTGAACAAAAGAATTACAAGTTGTAAATTGGAGAGTTGTTGGTTGGAACAGTTACAATTTACATATGTGAAGAGATATTTTAGGTTGAAGACTAAAATTTATTTTAATTGCACTTGTTTAACTTCAATTAGTTTATGTATTTTTTATTAATAAATATTTAAGTTGAACTTTAAAATGGACAGTGGTGGAATCCTTTTCTCCAAATTTAAGCTGAATATAAAAAATATAATGATTAGGTTGTTAGATTGGAAATATTTCTATCATTAAATAATTATTACTATATTATGAGTGGTATTAAAAAGAAACCAACTAATTGAAAGGAATCCAAGTACACAAAAAAGCTTCCAATGCTAATCTATCAGAGTAGAGAATGTGCAAATTTCAGCAATTTCAAACCCTTATTCAATTACAATAAAGAAGATGCACATAACAAGTAAATATAAACAATATCAAAGATACATTAAATACGCATAACACCAAATATACGTGGGGAAAACCCTTTCAGAAAAAAAAAGAACCACACTCCAAAAGCTTGAACAATGTATTATCTATAAACAACGGTTACAATACACTTGCAGTGCAAGCTTCTATAGGAGTTTGTCTAGGTTACAATTTTGGAGTGAATCTGACAACATAACAATATCTCAACACAACTTCATACAACTCCAAAATACACAAGTGCTCTATATATAAAAGATTACAATGCATAATAGACATATCTAAAAAAACTACCAAAGGTTGAAGATGCAACATGGAAAGCGCCAAAAACACTACACATGCATAATGGTACATTTTCAATTGTCACCACATGCCATGCTACAAAAATATGTACTTTCCAAAATAACTGCACCTCAAAAATTCACATTCCATGTAAACTAAACATGAAAATAGAAAAATCCTTTATGCACAACTCCACCTATAAAAATCAAATTTTCAACTTGACTCCTCATCCGAATAGAAGCTGCAAGTTGTAACTCATAAGACAAAGTGAGAAAATTGGTAACATTTAATATTATGGAAAATCAAAGCTATGGAAAAATCAAAGGTTCAGATACCCTCTTTTTTCTAACATTCTCCCAATTGTTGAACACGGTCTTTGAAGAGCCAATGAAACTAACAGGATTTAATTGCTAGAGGCCATGAGGCCAATAGAATTCAAACACTATCTAAACTTCTATATGCTTAATGGCTTTGTCAATGCATCTACAAAACTCATCAGGGCGTCAAACTTCTCCAACTTCTCCTTTCCATCATCAACCATATCATGAACAAAATGAAATTGAACACCAACATGCTTTTCTCTATCATCGGAAGTAGGATTCGTTGCCAAGCAAAAGGAACTTTGATTTTCATAATAAATAGTAATATTTCTAGCATTAAAACCAATATCAGAACATAAATTCTTAAGCCAAATGGCTTCCTTGCAAGCATGAGTAGTTACCATGTACTTTGCTTATGTAGTAGACGAAGAAACTACAGCCTTCCACTTACTCATGCAACTAATAGCCCTACCATACATCGTGAACACATATCCACTAGTGGATCTTCTATTGTCAATATCAACCACCCAATATGAATCCACATATATCCACAAATACTCACTGAGTGTCAAGGTTTAGTAGGATAACCATGAAAACATAAGGAATACTCATAAGTACCCCAAAAATATTTGAACACTCTCTTCACTACATCCCAACGTACCCATCCAAGATTAGCCATAAACTAACTATGGAATCCCACTACTTGGGTAATGTCTGGTGTCATATAGACCATAGAATACATAATACTGTAAACAAAACTTACATATGGTACTCTTGTCATGTCCTCCATAGAAGCTCTGTTTCTTGCATTAAAAGAACAACTAATTGTCTGCAAGTTGTCATGTTAAACCTCTCGAACACTGTATTCACATACTTTCTCTGGCTTAACCAAATATTTTTGTTAGCTCTGACTCTTCTGATCTCCATCCCTAGAATATAACTCACCACACCTAGATCCTTCATCTCAAACTGATATGACAATTGAGACTTCAAATCTAAAATCAAAATTTTACCATTCCCCAGAAAAACATATCATCTACTTATAATGAAATTATCAAAAATTGACCATTATAATATTTGTAATACACACAATGGTAAAATTTAGATCTCATAAATCCCAATGACAACACATAGGCATCGAACTTCTGGTACCACATTCTAGGAGACTACTTAAGACCATACAAAGACTATTTCAACTTGAAAACTAGATTTTTTTTACCTTTAACCATGAAATTCTTTGGCTATGACATATAAATATTTTCCTCCAAGTCACCATGAAAGAACATTGTCTTCACATCCATCTATTCCACTTCTAGATCATATTCTACTACAAGTGATAACAAGAATACGATAGATGCCATCTTTGCAATAGGAGAGAAAATTTTACCGTAGTCAATTCCCTCCACTTCAGAATACCCCTTAGCAACTAATTGTGCCTTATACTTCTTAACACTACCATCTAGGCCAGAATTTCTCTTGAACACCCATTTACATCTAGCAAGTTTCCATCCTTTAGGAAAAGGTACCAGATCCCATGCATCATTTTTATTCAATGCATCCATTTCTTCATCCATGGATTTCATCCAAGAATCTACATCACTCACACCCATAGCCTCTCTAACATTCCTAGGCTCGTCAGTGTTAGCACTCAAAGAAAAACTACAATCGAAATCCAGCAATGAATAACCAAACCTTTCAGATGAATATCAAAACCTATAAATTTTCCACCTATCTCTCATTGACCTCCTTTCTTCTTGAGGTTGAGGTTCTTCTTCTTCTTCATAACTTTTAGAGCTTCTCAAGCTCTCCTCATCATTAGGTCCATTCTAGGCTTCAGGTTCAACTTTCTTAGAGTCAAGAGGAAGCTAAACCACATCTTCTTTCTTTTGTTCTTTTGTAGGCTGCAAAATGGTGGAGGAAGGTTTCATCTCTCAAAAGATAACACTTCGACTATAGATAAACTTTTTGGCCACTAGATCCCAAAGATTGTGCCCTTTCACACCAATACCATATCCAATGAAGATACACTTGACAACCTTTTTTTCCAACTTCGACCTTTTCTCCCTTGGCACATGAGAATATGCCTCACAACCAAACACATGAAGATGTCTCAATGAGGGATTATTTCCCAACCACACCTCTATAGGTTTCTTATCAACAAGAGCTCATGTAGGAGATCTATTTACCATATAGCATGTAGTGGCAACAAATTCAACTCAAAAAATTTATTCAAGGCCAATTGCACTTAGCATACTCCTAGCCCTCTCCATCAATGCCATGTTCATCCTCTCTGTACCTCCATTCTATTGATGGGTATATGGAGTTGTCTTATTTCTTTCAATCCCATACAAAACTTATTGAATCTATGAAACAAAATTCACCACCATTGTCAGTCCTCAAACACTTAATCTTCATGTCAGTCTGATTTTCTACCAAGGCCTTAAACTCCTTAAATCAACTTAAGACTTCAAATTTACTTATGAGAAAATAAATAAATTTCCTTCTAATATAATCATCTTTGAAAGAAATAAAATATAAATATTTTGATAATGAAGGAACATTTACAAGACCAAAAACATCAAAATGCACATAGTCCAAAACCCTAGAAGATTTGTGAGAATTGTGATAAAACTAAACACTATTTTTTTTTAATAAATTTATAATTGTGACCAACTATTTGGTGCCAAAGCATTATATTCTCAGTATGTAACTTCATCTCCAAAGCATGAGCACCCTTGGGTACCCATAAAGCATGACCATTAGAAGTAGATGCAAATTTCTTCTTTGTTGTTGGTTCCAATGGTGAGGATAGTGACTCAAAAGTTCTTTTATTCTTTTCCTCATAAGAACTATTGTACTAAATTGTGTACACATCCAACTAAAAAAAAGTGCCTATTCGAATACCCTTAGCAAGCATCATAGATCCTCTTCTCATCTTGCATCCTCTATTGGAGAAAAAAAATAACATACCCACATCATTCAACTTGTAACTTACAAAAAGAAAGTTTTGTGCCAAATCAGGGATATATAGGACACCATCGATCCCCTTCACTCTATCATATGTTAATTTTATCTTGAATCTTCCATGAACAACAATATTCTACTAAGAGTCATCATTGAGGTACACCTTCCCACCATCATAAATTTCATACTTAGAAAATGAATCTTGATGTCAATTCATGTGGAAAGAAGCACCAGAGTCTATCAAACACACATATTGTGATCCATGTGTTTCCAAGGCAATGAAAAAAGCATCTGCATCATCTTGAGATGATTTATTAGATTCTAAATTAGAGAATGTCTTATTTTTCTTCTTTTTCTCCTCCTCACGATCTTTGCAGAAATGACTAGATTTGTCATAATTCCAACATTTCACCTTGGTCTTACTAGGAGACATAGATCTCCCATGGGATTTTTATTTTTATTTTCCTTTCTTCATATTCTTCTTTTTTCTTTTTTCTTTCATTCTTCCTTGAACCACCAGATCCTCCTTAGTCATTTCAAAACATTTTTTCCTCATCTCTTTAGATAGCAACGATGCAACAACTTAATGTCCATCTTAAAGGTGGT
The DNA here is from genome assembly GCA_007115665.2 of Sequoiadendron giganteum. Classification (NCBI taxonomy): domain Eukaryota; kingdom Viridiplantae; phylum Streptophyta; class Pinopsida; order Cupressales; family Cupressaceae; genus Sequoiadendron; species Sequoiadendron giganteum. The sequence goes on from CM021100.1 coordinate 26,364,002, forward strand.
AGTGATACTTCCAATGACCATGAAAAGGTGGTCCCATGAATCTAGTAGTGAGCATAGTAAATTCATGCAATGATCCGCCTCCTCCATTTTGATACCAACAACATTCAACTGGGAAACAAGCATGACGAATGCATTTGGGTGATCTGCACATGTCCTCCTTCCTCCATTCACAAAGAATACATCTTTTGTAGGAACAAATTATTTACTAGGGATTTATTATGATAAATCTAAGAAATTTTATTCCAAAGAAGAACAATAGTCTTCTCTTCATGAACATTTAGGAGTACTGAATCAACTAAACAAAATCTTATCATAATCTTAGCCTTTTGTTCCATCAAATCTCAATCTTCATCATTCCAGAAACATTGTCCATAAGTTGTAGTCCTCAAGCATGTCTTCCATATTAAGCTTCCATAGCTCAAAGTTGTATCCATTACAATTATCTATCTCAAATCTACCATATGTGCTTGCCATCTCCTTCCTACATCGGGGTCAACAAAAATTTTTGCAACATGCTCAGGCCACTCAAATAAGATTAAAAAAAAACACCCCTTTAACCAACAATAGTAAAAAAAGGTGATCAAGCTCTAAAAACAAATGAAGGGAATCCAAGTACACAAAAAATATTCCAACACTAATCTAGCAGAGGAGAGAATGTGAAAATTTTGACAGTTTCAAACCCTTATTCAATTACAATAAAGAAAATGCACAAAACAAGTAAAGATAAACAACATCAGAGATACAATTAGAAACACATAACTCCAAATACATGTGGGGAAAAAAATTTCACGAAAAAAAAACCCACACTCCAAAACCATGAACAATGTATTATTTGTAAAGAATGGTAAGAATACACTTGCAGTGCAAGCTTCTATAGGTGTTTGTCTATGTTACAATTCTGGAGTAAATTCGGTAGCATAACTTCATACAAATCCAAAATGCAAAAGTTATCTATATATAAGAGCTTACAATGCATAAAATAGAAATTTCTAAAACAACTGCCAAAGGTTGAAGATGCAACATGGAAAGCGCCAAAAAAACCACAGACACATAAAGGTGTGCTTCCAATTGTCACCACATGTCACACTGCAAAAATCTACACTTGCCAAAATAGATCTGCACCTTGAAAACTCACATTCCATGTAAACTCAACACAAAATTAGAAAAATTGTTTATGCACAACTCCACTTGTAAAAATTAACTTTTCAACTTGACTCCTTATCTGAATAGAAACTGCAAGTTGTAACTCACAAGACAAAGTGAGAAAATTAGCAACATTTAATATTATGGAAAAATCACAGTTATGGAAAAATCAAAGGTGTAGACACCTTCTCTTTCCTAACAATAATGTAGGAAAAGATCAAGAAACTTGGGAAAAGCTAGAAAAAATAGGAGTTGCACGAACTAAGCTTGCATTATTTTTGAAAGTACTTCTAAATAATTTTCATAAACAAAATGGTGTTTATATGTGGAAATTATTAAAAGATACATATATGAAAATGGAGGTGATATTTGGATTCCTTTTCTTACCATATAATTGAATAATATGAAAAGTGCAAATATAGAAGAACCATATCTTATTTGACAAAATTAAAGGAAAATGAAAATGAATAATTTTTACTTGGTAAGATTATTGATGATAAATATTTTGTGTAAATAATTATTTTAATTCTTTATAACTCATAATTAATTATTCCTTTATTTTTTGATGATAAATTTTAAAAATGTATTGAATTTAAAACATTTGATGAGAGAAAATATAGAAAAACACTTAAATAATTAGGACAAATAGAAGAACAAAATATGTTAATAAGAATTTTTTATAAATATATAAATAAAATGGAATTAAAAAGGCTTTAATAATTTCTTATACACCATAATAAAATGAGGTTGAAAAGAGAAAAAATAGACTTCAAATAGAAATTGGAAGATGCATGTTCCATTATAAAAATAATAATTGTGATTAGCATTGGAAATTATTTTATTACATCGAGAGGCATAAACCTACAATGATACCATGGGTTCCTATAAGAGATCAACACATCTGTAACAAAAAATCCAAAAATCCAAAAAATATGAACCTTTAAAGAATAAAATTAAAATTAAAAAACTAAAATATTAAATATGAAATCTTAAAACAAAAATATATATTTTATAATATGTTATATTAAATAATAATATTACTTATTATTATTATTATTATATACTATATAATGTAAATATTAATATATTATAATCATTTTATAATGTATATTATATATATATATATATATATAAATAATGAGATATATAATAAAGATATATAAACCCTATGTTATATGTAATCATGTTTTATATATATTAATAATTTAATAATAATAATAAATATTAATAAATAAATAAATCATAGCCAAAATCAAAATACCTTTAATATTATTTTAATTGAAGTTATATATAATATTGATATTAATATATTATAATCATTATATGTAATGATTACTATATAGATTAATATATATATATAATATAATGTTAGATTATAATGAGATATATAAATACTATATTATATATTAATAATTTAATAGTAATAAAATATTAAATATTTTAAAATTCTAAATTAATTAAATATTATTTTAACGTTTTTTTGTATAAAAATAAAACTAGTATATTTACTGAAAATAAAAAAAAGGGTTAGGATCAGGGTAAGGTTTATAGTTATAGTTATGATTGGGATTAGAGTTGGGTTGGGTTACAGTTTAGGGTTATGATTAGAGATTTGGTTAGGATTATAGTTAGGTTAGGGTTTGGTGTTTAGATTAGGGTTCGTGTTAGAGTTAGGGTTAGGAGAAATAGTGTTAGGATTAGGGTTAAGGTTATGGTTAGGTTATGGGTATGGTTTAGGGTTCTACAATAAAACTTGCAATTATGATTTGGATTACAATTTAATTCATGTTAGGGTTAATTTTTTTGTTAGCACTAGGTTTATGGTTATGTTTTGGTTAGGGTTAGGGTTAGGATTAGGATTATGCTTAGAGTTAGGGTTAGGGTTAGGGAACTAGGGTTGGGATTAAGGTTAGATTAATGGTTATGGATTTGGTTAGGGTTAAGGTTAGGGTAATAATAAATAGGTTTTGGGTTAGGTTTAGGGTTATGAGAAATAGGTCTAGGTTTAGGGTTATGAGAAATAGGTTTAGGTTTAGGGTTATGAGGAATAGGTTTAGGTTTAGGGTTAGGGTTATGATAAAAAGGTTTAAGTTTAGGGTTAGGGTTCTAGGAAAAATATTTGGAGTTTTATAAGGGTTAGGGTTCTATGATAAATCTTGGGATCACAAATAAGATTAGGCTTTATTTTAGGTTAGGGTTAGGGTTAGAGTTTAATTACTATTTATTAAAACCAAAGAAATAGTGGATTCCAACATGTATATCATAAAATTGTGGATTTGTGATGGATTTGTTGACCTCCCATTAGAACTCGTGTTGCCATTGTAGGGTTATGCCTCTCGGCATAATTAAAGTGATTTTTTGTTTTTTGTTTTTTTGTTTTTGTTTGTGTAACTTCTAAAATGTGTTTTTTTTGTGTGTGTTTTTTGTGACAAATTGTGTTGACCTCTTATAGGCATTGTTCTTCCATTGTAGGGTTACGCCTATCGACATAATAATGAAATTGAAAATATTTAATAAGTATGAAGATAAAATGAATATAATATCATTTTTTACTATTCATAATATTCAAATTTGGTCTATAAGTATCTCACAATAAAACTTAGAATTAAAAAAATCTAATGGTCAAAATGAAGGTTGGATGACCCACTAAGAGATTGAAGGACTATTCACTTTGAAAATAGATAAAATACTTGAGTTATTTTTTGGTGTAGGAATAGTTACATCTCCTTTTAGTTTGGTGGTTGTAATTTATAGTTCAATGTGTTGTGTTTAATTTTGGTTTCATTTTATTCAATGTTGATAAGTAATAATGGTCTAGTCATTGTATACCTTTTGATAGTAGATGCATATATTAGAAAAGTAGAGGCAAACTGTGGTTAATTCATGTGTGTGATGAGAAAATTTGGCATTAGTTGAGGATGAAAAGGAGATCTACGAATTTAAAGAATCATTAGGATAGTGGTAATTTTAGCTGAAAAAAAAATCTTGCTCTTACTAGTAGTCTAGATGGTTAGGGACATGTTGGTAGAGGAATCCCAACATGATTGTGTTAGGTAGTTTCAAGAAGAGGAAATATATTATTAGATTATAGGAGGAAATAATAGATTACTAGATTTAGAAGAGTTGCAAGTGTTGCTAACATAGGAAAGTGAAGCAAATAGTAAAAAATCAAGGGAATGCATAAAAGTATTAACATTGGGTGATGAATATTGAGAATCAATAAAATTTAATCAAAAAAGATAAAACCTATATCACATTAATACATATTCTATATTATCATTGATATATCATAGTTTATTTCAATGTTGTTACTACTTACTTTGGTTTGCTAAATATTATAATTTAAAAATAAAGTTTTTAATATCAATAATGTGTCTGCTAACTAATAGTTAAATTCTCATCATGATAATTTTATCCTCCGTTATCTTTAAAATTATAATGAATTACTTAGTGTTATTACATGTCAGTAAGTGGTACTTTCAAGTTTAGTCCATAAAAAGTTGAATTTTAGTGAAGACTATTTATAGGTGTGTGTAGGGGGAAGTTTGTACGACAATTAGTTTGAAGATTTTAGGTTGACAATTCCATTCAACCTAGAGTGTCCTACTTTTTTTATTGAGAGTAAAATCAAGGTACAGTTTTTATATATATTTTAAGAGAACTATGTTAGTACTGACTAGGTTTTTAATTAAATTCAAAGGAGGATATCTCTCTATGGGTAGATTTGTTGAAAATCAAGATAAAGCTTTACAGTGAAAATGTGTAGATAGTCATCAATAGTGGCATGGTGTGATGGTTGAGTTTTTTTACTATTATTCCTATCATAAAGGGTCAAACCCCATTAGGGTGTAATTGTTGAGAATTTATATTGGGGATGATTTCTCCCATTTGTGACCTCATGACTTCATAGCTTTGGGTCAAAATATTTTAGCCATCTTTAAAAATATATATATGTATAGATAATTTTATGCATCCAAATAAATAGATACATAAATTAACCTTTTATCTATAACGGATATGTCCAATACATATTTAAGGTTTTTAACCCTTCCATCATTGAAAATCAATTTTACCTCCCATCAACCTACAATTTTTCATGTGCTATTATCCTTGAGGAAAAATTCCCCACCATAATAAGTTGAATATGATGAAGAGTTATGTGTTAGGATGCACCAAATATATCAACCAAGAGTCATCATAAGTCATATGAGGAAAAGTAATAAAAGAATTAGTAACTTCATCATCAAAGGATTTATCTATAGAGGAATCATCATTATTTTTCTTTCTATTTTTACATTCCTTTTTCAGATTCCCTTGTTTACCATAGTTCCAACACCTCAATCTACTCTAACTATGTATTTTTGACCTTACCTTGGACTTAGAACAATCCTTAGACTTGTAATTTTCACCTTTCTTATTGTCCTTACCTTTATCCTTAGATCTACCTCATACATGTAACACATATTTAGACCATTTTGAAGTCCTCCTCATTTCCTCTAAAAGTAGAGTGGCCCAACAAGGACATCCAACTTCAGATCATTTCAAAAAGAACCACTAATTTTAACAATAAGATTATCCCAAGATTCATGAAGTGAAAATAATAATAAAATTCGTTTATCCTCCTCATCTATCTTTACATTAATTGACAATAACTAACTCAAGATTTGATTAAATGTATTCAATTTTTTTGTAGTCAAGTCTCCATCATTCATTTTAAGAGAATGTAACTTTCTTTGTAAAAATAAATTATTGTTAATGAGACTCTTAGTTTGGTATATCTCTCCTATTATATTATATAATCTATACATATAGTAGTCTAATTCGAAACATCCAATAGAATAGAATGAGATGAACACAAATGAATAGTGTCACAAACCTTTTTATATAATTTAATCCAATCTTAATTTGACGTAGTATCTAGTTCCTTCTCTTTAGTAACAACAATACATTGATCTATTTCTTCAAAAATACCCTTCATCTTTAACTTTCAATGCTCATACATAATACTATTTAATTTTTCAATTTCTAAGTTGAGCTAGCCATGATCTCTTATCACACTAAATATGAAACTGCAAGAAAACACAACACACTCTCACTGTAGAAAAAAACCAATAAAAAAATCTAATAAAGGAATCCCTTCTCTAATCAAGCCAACTTGGATTTGATAACAAATGTTGAAAATTAAGATAAAAATTTACAGTCAAAATATGTAGATAATTTTATTCATTGAAATAAACAAATAGCAATAAATCATAGATGAAAAAAGATTACAATATAAATACAAACCATGACTGAAGAATTACATGGATAAACCCTTGCATGAAAAAACTCTAGACACAAAGAGATCCAAGATTTGTATTAATCCTTCAAATGAATTATATCAATCCAACTTCTCTCTCTAAATCACTACAACACTTCATTTCTTCAACAACCTATAAATTATTATTTTTCCTTCAAATCAAGCACTAAATATATAGACATGAGAAGAAACACAAGTCAAGAATGATTTCGGAAACCATGTATAGGCATAAAAAATAATAACTCTTCCAACTTGTGATTTATCCACCTTTTAGTAATGTGCTCATAGTAAATAAAAAATCTTCCTTATCTTCTCCAAGCTCACATTTAACATCCCCTTTTCATGCTCTTTTATTGTTAAATATTTAAGTTAAATTTTAAAATGGATAATGGTGGAATCTCTTTTCCTAAAGTTAAGTTGAATGATAAAATATATTATTGGTAGATTGGAAATATTTATATCATAAAATAATTATTATAATATTATGAGTAATGTTGAAAAGAAAAAAATTAATGTAGGAAAATATAAAGAGAGTTAAGAAAAGAGGTACAAAATAGGAGTTACATGGATTAAGTTAACACTAATTGAAGAAGTCTTTCTAGAAGTTCATCATAAATAAAATAAAGTTGATATATAGAAACTACTAAAATAACATATGAAAATGAAGGTGATACTTGGATTCTTAATCCTAAAATATAATTGTATAATATGAACTTATAAATTTAGAAGAAATCATACATCATTTGACAAAATTAGAGGGAAATAAAATACCTTTTTTCACTTAGTAAAGTTATTGATGATAAATATTTTGCATAAAAAACTATTCTAAGTCTTCATGGCTCTTATCAACCATTTATTAGAGGCTTAGAAACAACTAATAAGCTTAAAGATATAAAAAATATAAATAATTGTGTGCAACACTTATACAAAACGAGAAAAGGGAGTTATCTTATGACAAAACTAAATTTTTAAGGAATAAAAATAAGAAAAATATAGAAAATATGCAAGGAAATTATTATTTTTGTGGAATGTTGGAGAATAAATACATATTGTTGGATGTTGTGGTTGTAATGCTAATATGTGGTTTTTTTTTATGTCAACTCTATTAGAATTAATGTCTTTAAGACTCTATATGTCGAGGATATTGAGAAAATTGTAACAAAATATGTTATAGGTTGTCTATAAAGCAGTGGAGATCATTGTGTTGGAATGATCAGTATGTTGATGGTGAGAATTTGTGTATTAAAGGTTTTTTTTGTAGATATACGAATTTTCTACTCTGTAAGTTTCAAAGTTGCACATAAAGATTTGAGCAATTTATGAGCTTTTGTGTTGTGTCAGTTATTCTGCTACAGGAAATGGTGTCCATAGAAGAAGATAATGTGTATATGGTACTCTGAGGTGTTGTGTATGTTCTTGAAGTGTTTTTGGATGTTTCTAGATCATGTTATATCTATGTTGCATGTCCACATTGATCATTGTGCTCGTGATCTGAGATTTTCTCTTGTGTGTTCATGTTTTTCATGTTCATGACTAACAAGGTGATTGAAGCGTGTTGTGGATCTTCGAGGAAGAATTATTGAAGGTGTTTTGTGTTCAAGAATATTTTTTTGGGTCTCTACTATGTTGCGGTCGACCTTGGTTGATGCACATTGATAATATTTATTGTCTTGGGTTGATATTTTGCATTCATTCTATTATTCTGTTGAATCTGACATGAAGCAATGCAATTTTGTGTTGCGGATATATATAAGTGATTGTTTTCTCATTTGAGATGCATGAAGAGATGAAGTGTGTGTGTGCTATGTGTGAATAAGGTTTAGATCATTTGAAATTAGATAAAAGTGTGAAGAAGAGTGAAGAAGTGTTCATGTGCTTAACCAGAATTATACTCAAGCATTAGGAGATGGGTGAACCCACAAAAGTAGTTTACAACTCGAGTGAGGAAGGAAAAATTCCAAAAAACTCACTCATGCAAAAAAAATCATTTCGAGGGGGTTCGAGCGAACTCAAGGTTCAAACAAACCCAAAAGGGGTTCGCTTGAACCAGGGTTCAAGTGAACCCCTTTGCATGTGGGAACCCAAGTTTCTCATTGTGGAAAGGGGGTTTGAGTGAACCCCTTAGGTTCGCTCGAACCCCCCTTTTCCCACCTTCCCACCCTCCAACACAAAAAGAATCCAAATTTTTTCCCTTTAAAGCTCGGGTTGAGGATGAAAATGGAGGATACTTCATAGACCCAACTCGAAGATAGTAGTCCTCAAAATGAGTTATCCAACTAATATAATTTTAATATGTTTTGGTTTTATTATGTGTGTGATTTTTTTAGTTTCATTAAACATTAGTTTTCCACTAAAAATCAAGTTCTCTATTCTGCACATGTGGAAAAATAGAATATTATCAAAATAAAATTTTAAAAAATATGTTCAAACTGGGTACTGATGTCCTTGATCCACTAAAAAAAAAAGAAAGAATTTTGATACATAAAGAAAATGTTATGGTGTATGCGGTATGCCTATGTCTGAATTGTAATTGGTTTGACTTTGAAACTTGATAAAGGAAAAAATATTCAATAAAACACTATAAAACCAAATGAAAGTGCTAGATATAATAGTTAAAAATCTAAATTCAAAAAAATTAGAATTTAATCCTTCATAAAAAAAAATTATGCTGTATATGGTGAGTGTCACTCCTGAAAAATGTTGTTTCTAAAAAAAACTAGCTTTCAAACGAGATGGAAAAATAAGTGAAATTTGATTCCAAAAAAAATGAAAAACAAATATTTAGAATCTATAAAAAAACATCACAAAAAACTACTTTTCATCATCTTCAAAATCCTCATGGTTTAGCCGCTATAGGATCCCAAAAGTGAAGATTTACCTAAAAAAACTTAGTTTGTTGTCCAGTTTGCCCAAAAATCGTAAACCAATATTGTGGGATCACCTATATGCTACTTTCTCAATTTAGATTATTTAGATGGATTTAATCTAAATTTTCTATGTAAGACAATGATTCTTCCTTTGAGCAGTGAGCTCTAGGTAGTGTGCCAGAATGCATGTGCATTCCTCATTTTAATCTTCTTATACTTTTAACATGGTATAACTTGTGGATTAATCTCCATCATGGTTTTTCCCCTAATAGGGTTTCCACACAAAAATATTGGTGTTATGTGTGTTTTTGATGTGTTGTTGATTCATGCTTTCATTGTCATTAATCAGATCTGATATTAAAGGTTAATAATTTTAATGAGCTTGAAATTTTGTGACAACTGATTCACCCCCCCTCTTAGTTGTCTGACCTTGTGTTACCAACAATTGGTATCAGAGAAGGTTCCTTGGAAGAAGTTTAATAGCTTGAGGTGATCCATGATGGTGACATATAAGAAGGATAGTATGAGATTTGATAGAAAAAACTTCTCTCTGTGGAAGGTTACAATGGAGTTCATTTGAAGTGCATTGTTGAATCCTACTAGAACATTACAAGTAATACTATGTTATTCCTCAAAATGGTCCTACTACTACTGCTGAGATTAGGGATGTTAAATATAATATCGGAGCTAAGGAAGCATTGTTGAGTGCTTTGACTGATTCTAAGATGAAAAATTTTATGGAGTGGAGGACTGCATATGAGATTTAGAAAATGTTGGAAACCTTGTATGAAGGAGATGCTAATGTAAAGATTGCTAAGCTACAAAGTTTGAAAGGGAAATATGAAATGTTGAAAATGGGTGATGATAATAATATTTCTACTTACATGAAAAGAGTGAATAAACTTGTGTGTGGCAGAGGATGTGTTGGTGGATAGTTAGATGAATCAAAGATTGTTACTAAAGTTCTTAGATTCATACCTATTGAATACAAAGTTAAAGCTACATGCATTGAAGAGCTCGAAACTATGATAAATGTAACCAAAGATATGTTGGTTGGTAAACTTACTACTTTTTAGTTGAGTGAATTTTTTGATTCCCTTCCTAAGATAAAATCTGCATTAAAAGTGACTACTTTCATGAGAGACAAGTAAAGATATGATTCGGGTGAAATTTTTTCTAGAAAGGTACTCAGGTTGAGGAAGAAATGAGACAGATTGAAGAAGAAGAAAGAGAAATGAATGAGCTTGAAGCACTTACTATAAAAAGGGAAGCCAAAGGAGAAGGTAAGTATAAAGAAAATTTTCCTATAAAATGTTTTTCTTGCAATAAGATAGGTCATTTTTCATCAAGGTGTCTAGAAAGAGTTCCTAAGCCAAGACCTTACAAGCCTAAATTTCAAAAGAAGTGTTATTATGCTACTGATGGAGGTGTGACAGATGATGAATCTGACAAAGGGAATGCAAGTGAAGATGATTTTGTGTTTATTTCTATCAAGGAAAATAATCATTTGTTTACTGAATCTGCTAGTTGTACAAAAATAGAGAAATCCCTAGCATCTCGAGTTGAAGAAAAATATGAATGGGTAATTGACAGTGGATGTTCACATCAAATGACAGGTGATAAAAGAAAGATTTTAAGCCTAGAAAAATATGATGGTGGTGTTGTAAGATTTGGTGATAAAAATGGTGGTATAATCTATGGCAAAGTATGTATTTCATTTGATAATAAGCATAATATCGATGATGTTCTTTATGTTGAAGGTTTGAAGCATAATCTTCTGAGTGTTGGACAAATGGTTGATAACAGATATAATCTTCAATTCAAAGATGGAAAGTGTATAATATTAGGAAGTTGTTGAAATGTGATTGATTTCAGTACTAAAACAAAAAGGTAACATCTTTCATCTCAATGATGCTAGTAAAAGTTATCTAATTGCTCAAGTTGATGAGAGTTGGTTGTGGCAGAGAAGAATGTGTCATGTAAACTTTGACAATATTATCAAGATAAGTTCCTCATAGGCTATGACAGATCTTCCTAAGTTGGTGAAGCCTACTAATGTCATATGCAAGGAATGCTAGTTGGGAAAAAAAACTATAATTTCATTTCACAGCAAACAACATTGTTCAAATGAATTGTTGGAGCTTGTGCCTACTGGCTTGTGTGATCCTTCTAGAATCAGAAGTCTACAAGCTTACAGGTACTTCATGTTTCTTATTGATGATTACTCTAGGATTATGTGGGTTAATTTCTTAAGGGATAAATCTAAATCTCTAAAGAAGCTCAAAATATTTAAAGCTATGGCTGAGACAAAGACAGGTTTGAATATTAAATGTCTGAGATCAGATAGAGGTGGTGAATTCACTTCTGGTGAGTTTAATTCATTTTGTGAAGAACATGGGATAAAGAGACAGTTATTTGCATCATGGACCCCTCAAAAAAATGGAATTGTGGAAAGGAAGAATAGGACAGTTCAAGATGTTGCTAGAACTATGATGCTAGAAGGAAATGTCCCTCACATCTATTGGATAGAAGTTGTGAGTACTTCTATTTATATCCTCAATCAGGTACAAATCAGAGGTAATACTAGTAAGACTCCTTTTGAGCTATGGTTTGGTCACAAGCCTACTATTAGATACTTCAAAATATTTGGGATTAAATTCTATATTAGAAGAGATTAATATATAGGAAATTTTGATGCTAGAAGTGATTAAGGAATTTTTATTGGCTATTCTACTAAGAGTAAGGCCTATCAGTGCTACAAAAAAATTGAAGAAAATGGTTGAAAGTGGAAATTTTAAGGTTGATGAAGACATTGCTAGACCCTCTAGAACCTATGGATATGATTATGATGATTAGAATGATAGTACAAATAAGATTCATACTTCAAATCAAGTTCATATCGTTCTGGTGAATCAAGAAAATCAAGAAGGAGAGACTAGTGAAAGCACAAAAGAGAGATCAGAAGAGCCTAAAATTCAAGAACACTCTATGACTCCAAGGTATGTGAAATTAAATCATTCAGAAAATCAGATTATAGGAGATAAGAACAAAGGTGTCTAGACTAGAAGAAGAACTGTAGAAGAATATTATTTAATTTCAAAGGCTGAGCCAAGTGATGTCAATGAATTATGCAAAGATGAACATTGGATTGAAGCAATGCAAGAATAAATACAACAAATTGAGAAGAATAATACATTAATTCATGTTCCTAGACCTAAAGACAAAAATGTAATTGGAACCAAATGGGTCTTTAGAAATAAATTGAATGAACAAGGTGAAGTTGTCAGAAACAAAGCAAGATTGGTGTGTCAAGGATACTCTCAGATGGAAGGAATTGTCTTTGAAGAAATTTTTTCTCCTATTGTTAGAATTGAAGCTCTGAGACTATTTCTTGCTTATGCTACTTACAAAAACTATAAAATTTATCCGATGGATGTCAAGTCAGCATTTCTAAATGGTGAGTTAGAAGAAGAGGTGCATATTGAGAAACCTAATGGATTTCAATTGACTGATCAGGGAGATATGGTTTTTTGGTTGAAGAAAGAATTAAGTATGGACTCAAGAAAGCCCTTAGAGCTTGGTATGCTAGGTTGGATAAGTATTTTTTGAAGCTTGGATTTAATAAAGGTACTTCTCATAGTAATCTGTATTTCAAAATGATGATGATAAAGATTTGTTTGTGGAAGTATTTGTTTATGATATCATTTTTGGAGGATATGATGGTTTGTGCATGAAGTTTGCTAATGAGATGAAAAAATGAGTTTGAGATGTCAATTATTGGAGAACTAAAATTATTTTTGGGATTGGAAATTACTCAGTTAGATAAAGGAATCTTTATATCTTAGCCAAGTATGTGAAATAATTGCTAAAGAAATTTGGTATGGAAGATTCAAAGCTAGCTGGTACACCCATGGTGACCAAATGTAAGTTGAAACAATATGATGACTCTCCGAAGGTAAATCAGACTAGATACAAATCAATGATTAGTGGATTTCTTTAATTGACTCAACCTATACCACACATCATGAATGTTGTATGCATTTTTTCTAGATTTCAAGTCAATCCTAAGGAATCTAATGTGACTATTGTGAAGAGAATCTTTAGATACTTGAAAGGAATAGTTGATTTTGGCCTATGGTATCCTAAAGATGATGATCTTAATTTGAGTTCCTTTATTGATGTTGATTGGGCAAGAGATTTGAATAATAGAAAATGTACTAGTGGTGGCACATTTTTCTTGAGAAAGAAGCTAATTTTATGGTTAAGTAAAAAGTATAATAGTATTTCTTTGTCTACCATAGAGACAAAATACATTGTTGTTGCTAACAATTGTACTCAAGTATTTTGGATGAAGAAGATGCTGAAAGATATCAGATTTGTGTATGATGAACCTATTGCCATATTATGTGATAATTCAAGTGCTATAAAAATTTCTAAGAATTTGGTGCTACATTCAAAGACCAAGCATATATCTATCAAGTACCACTTTTTGAGAGACAAAGTGAGTGATAAGGAAGTCAGATTGGAGTATGTTCCTAATAAGGAACATATTGTAGAAATATTTACTAAGCCTTTGCCTAAGGGTACTTTTGAGTATCTTAGAGGGAATTTAAGGGTGATTACCCCTCCTAATCAGCACTAAGATGCAAGACATTGCATCAATCTGTGCATTCATAGTCATCTCTTGATCAGAATTGATGTTGTGGTCACTGCTACTCAGGGGGAGTAGTCAGATGATTCAGATATGTGGTTCAGAGCTTGTGTACCTTTTCCATTGATTTCAAAGGGGGAGAAGAGTAATGTTGAAAAATATGGAAGAATTAAAAAGAAAAGGGGAGAAGAGTGTGAAAAACTTTGAAAGAACTAAGGGAGAGAAGAGTAATATCTATTGGGGAGATTGTTGGAGAAGAGTTTGTTGTGTTGATGGTATTTTTCACATTATGTGTTGACATCAATGCCAAAGGGGGAGATTGTTGGATGTTGTGGTTGTCATTGATGTCAACACTATTATAATTAATTTCTTTAAGACTGTATATGCCGAGGATATTGAGAAAATTGTTATAAAATATGCTATAGGTTATATGTGAAGCAGTGAAGATCAATGTACTGGAAAGTTTAGTATGTTTATGGTGAGAAGTTGTGTATTAAAGGGTTTGCTTGCAGATAGATGAATTTTCTACTCTATAAGTTTAGAGGGAGCATAATTATTTAGGCAAGTTATGAGCTCTTGTGTTCTAACAGTTATTCTGGTACTAGAAATGGTGTTCACAGAAGAATATAATGTGTATTTGGTAATCCGAGGTGTTGCATATGTTCCTAAAGTGTTTGTGGATGTTTCTAGATCATTTTATATCTATGTTTCACATCTACATTGATCATTGTTTTCGTCATCTAAGATTTTATCTTGTGTGTTCATATTTTTCATGTTCATGGTCGACAAGGTGATTGAAGCGTGTTGTGGATCTCCAAGGAAGAATTCTTGAAGGTGTTTTGTGTTTGAGGACATTTTTTTTGATTCTACTATGTTGTGGTTGACCTTGGTTGATGTGCATTGATAATATTTATTGTTTTGGGTTGACAGTTTGCATTCATTCTATTATTCTATTGAAGTTGACATGAAGCAATGCAATTTCTTGTTGCAGATATATATAAGTGATTGTTTTCTCATTTGAGATGCTTGAAGAGGAAAAGTGTGTGTTTATTATGTGTGAATAAGGTTCAAATAATTCAAAAGAAAAGTATAGTGTGAAGAAGAGTGAAGAAGTGTTCATGTGCTTAACCAAAACTGTACTTAGGCATTAGTAGATTCTACTTTCTCAATTTAAATTCTTCAGATGCATTTAATTTGAATTTTCTATGTAAGAAAGTGAGTCTTCCTTTGAGCACCGAGCTCTAGGAAGTGTGTCTGAATGCATGTGCATTCCTCATTTTAATCTTCTTATACTTTTAACAGGGTATAACTTGTGGATTAATCTCCACCGTGGTTTTTCCCCTAATAAGGTTTCCATGCAAAAATCTTGGTGTTATGTGTGTTTTTGATGTGTTGTTAATTCATGCTTTCACTATTATTAATCAGATATGATATTAAAGGTTAATAAGTTTAATAAGCTTGAAATTATATGACAATTGGTTCACCCCCCTCTCAGTTGTCTACCATTGTGTTGACACACATCCATAGTTCAAAAAATTTGGAAAGTTTTCAAATGGAAATGATTTTAAAGGAAGTACTCTAGACACTAATTTTGTTCAAAATTGATTTATAAAAATGAATGGATCATAGATTTAGGTGCTACACAACATGTCCCATATGATGATCAATTTGAGTTACTAAATGAATGCAAATAAAATATATTTTTATGTGACAATAGTGTCATACAAGTCAAAGTAATTGGAGACATTGAAGATGAAAATGGAATATTTTAAAAAATGAAATTAGTTTCAAAATGGGATACAAATCTATTGTAATTATTTCAAATGGAAAATTAGGGGAATATAATTAAATTTTATGCTAATAAATGCTTTCTTAAGGATATGAATAATAATTATAGTGTTGTCGAGCCACCAATAAATTTAATAATGGATTATATAAATTCTATGAATTTATTGAAAAAGTTGGATATAATTATGTAGTTGTAACAATGATTCATATGACTAGGTTATGACATGAATATTGATGGCATGTCAACTATCAAACTATTAAGAATGTTCAAAATTTTGGTATGGTGCATGTGATAATAAATGTTTCAAAAAATGGTGGAATATGTGAAGGATGTGTTATGGGGTATAAAAAAGGGAGACATCTACCCTTCATCTTGTTTATAGTGATCTAATGGGTCCAATTTAGGTTCCATACATCATAGGATCAAGATATGTGTTAAAATTTTTTAATGACTATAGTAAGAAAACTTAAAAATATTTCCTTAAAACAAATAATGAAGTAAATTTTAAAAATGGAGCAAACTTTGAAAAAAAAATCAAGTGTAATACCCCTCGGTTTTGCTTCTTGTTCATTTTGCTTTATGCTATGTTTGGGTTGCAGCTACTATGATACTGGACACACCTTGTTGTTTGTGTTTTGATCGCTAATATTGAGCGACAACTATTATTATGTGATGAGGTTATCTGATTATTGTTTCACATACATAATGGATTAATGATGTTGGTAGTGTTAGCATGAGATATTATTATGTGATTATTGATTATGATGTAATGTCAGTCTTTGATGAGTGGATTGGTGAAGAGGACGGTTTCGCATCACTCGCTTGTGAGTGCCCTATGAATCCATGATTTCTTCTTCACGGTGTGTATTATATACTGGATATACTGTATTATGTTGTTTACTTGATTTTAGGCTGCAGGTACATGACATCGACTCCACCTGGTCTCACAGGTTTGAGCGTGTCGATCCAACGATTAAGTTGAAAGGGAGATAGTAGCTAGGTAACATGTGTCAGGTCTACACCCTAGCCTTAGTGTGTTGTTAGTCTTGATTAGTGAGTCATGTTTACTTGATTTAATGTTATATGATTCTATTAGATTCATTATTGTTAGATTAATTAATGTTTAGAATAATTGCATTGGAAAAAAGTAGTGATGATTTTAATATTAAATTAATATTATGCTTTGATGTTATATTTATAGTTGATAATGAAATTTAATTTAGTTAAATTTTAATTTATTTAATTAATTAAATTTTAATCTCAAAAGGGTTGAATTTAGTTATTAAATTATTAAAATTAATTAATTAAGTTTATTGGATTAAATTAAATTAAATTAAATCAAGAGAAATTGAAAGGAAATTGAAATTGTATTTTAAATTTAATTTGGGTTTTCGAAAATAAAAAAAGAAAATAAATATCTAATTCTCAACTTTGCATGCAATGGGAATTAGGGTTGTATTAGATATTTTTGATTTATGTGGAATGCATGTTTTCAATTTTGGGAGAGAATTTTTTTTGGGGGAGAATTCATTTTTCAGAGCAGTGAAGGATTTTTTGGAAAAATTTATGCAAAGAAGGGTTTGAAACAATTTTTGGTTTTGGATTGGATTTGAAGAAAATTTGTTGCAGTTGTTGAAGTTTTTGGATTGGATTCGTTGCACTTTGAGGAAATTCAGGAAATTCTTGGAGGAGGCTTGCATCAAAAATTCATCTTCTTCTATAGCTTCAGATTCCAGGTTTTGTTCTTGTTTTGTTCAATGCAATTTATTATGTTTATGAATCTGATTGTTGAAATTCATTGTTTGAATTAAACCTTAGAAATTGTGCTTCAAACATTTAGGTTGTAGCATGAAGAATTTAACTTTTTTGAAAACATCCAAATCTGTTCTTCAAAAAAAACACAAACCCTTTGTAGAAAACCTTGTTAAAAATAAATAAATAAATCAAGATCTATTTATTTTCCTATTTTAAATTATTTGAAAAGTGAAGGAATGGGTTTAAATAAATTAAATTTAAACATCTTGAATTTATGAGGATATTCTGGAAATTCTTTATTAAATTTTGTTACTAGTTATTTTAAAATTATTTTCTCGATTCTACCAGTAAAAATTATCTATGTAAATATATATATATATATATAAATATATATTACATGTATTATATTTTCAAATATAATACACATAACATATATATTTATAAATATACTCAAATTTATATTATAGAATAATTTTTTGCGAAAAAACATCGTATGGCGAAATTCTGATATTCGTACCTGTGCATATGAATTTGGAGGTTTTTATTTAAAAAATAAAAATAAAAATAAAGAAGTTAATGGTGGGGAGGTTCGGACCCCCCACCCTTTTACCTTTGTCTTGGGTGATGTAGTGCCCATGGGGCAGTGCACCCACCACATGGGGGGACGCACTATCCCGTGGGGACTATGGCCTCCCCAAGTACACCGCCGGTCGTTGTACTTGTGTACAATCGGCATAGGTAGCAGGGTACCGATGGTACCGTTCGGTCCCTCCCTTATTTACTTTTTATTTTGTTTTTTTTTATTTTTTTATTTACTTTTATTTGTTATTTGATTTGTATTTTTGGTGTAATATATTTAATTTTATTTTATCTTTTGTATAATGTAGTTTATTGGTTAAGATGAGTACTATATGTTTTAAAAATTAATATTTAGTATTTCATATAGGGATGATTTTTATTTGTTTATTTGGGAAATTGTTCCTGTGTGTGAACTTTTTGCTAAATTTAATTAATTTTGTGGACTGGTAATTTTATTATAACAAAAAGTTAAAATTATTGCATAATGTTAATGTTATGTTATTTTATTTTGTTTTATTTGTTTTATATATAGATTTGTACATCTATATATTTAATACTCTATTTTAGACATAAGAGAGTATGCAATTATTTTAATAAGTAATTTTAACTGAAACTAGTATTGTGCATGATTAGATAAAGTGGTGAAAAATATTTATTTAATGGAAGAATTTATTGTTCAATGTAATTTTCAGAATGATATTGTTTTAATTTATGCGAGATGCATTAGATAAGAATATGGATTTAATATATCCAAATATAGCATGTTTCCTTGCTAGTGTACTTTTGATATTCAAATTCTCTTATATTGATTGTTTTGGGAATGGGTGATTAAGATTTAAATTGTAAAGTCTTCTAGTGAATGTGGGTCATTCCCTTGTTAAGTTAATGTTCGTTTTTCCCTTGGGTAGTGTTTTAAGTGTTTTGTTTCCTCCTAGTGTTGGAGTGGATTTCCTTATTGTCACCTCCTAGAAAAGGAGAGATTGTGTTGTTCAGTTCTATAGCACTTGAGATACCCTTGGAGTCTAGATTTGAGTAGCATCTTATCCATTAGAAGAGTGGATTTTGTTAGGGGCGAGAGCCCAAAGAGGTAAACCAGGTAACCTTCAGAAGTGTTTTTAATAAGTGATAATTAAAGTAATGTACTTTGATGATTAGGATGCATTCACATTAATCAAGATAAATTAACCTCACTCATAGACACAAGGGCTTGTTTAGACTTGGGGTGAGTGAGAAGGCTTGGAATGGAAAGATCAACCATCTTGTCCTCATGAGAGGTAGTTGATTCCGCAAGAGTGAGTGTGAGGGTCAGGATTCGGTTGAGGTCACTAGGATTATTGGAACCTATGAAGAATGCCCAGAGGAAATCTCATGATGAACCTTGCGATGACACTCTATCTAGGATAACATTGAGTTTGTGTTGTGAGTATGGATTCTTTATCACACTTGATTATAATATGTCTGGAAGCAATGTAACCATGTTAGTGTTAGACTTATATTGTGCATATGTTTGGTTGAGTCAGTAAGTGTCAGTATGAGTCTGCCTTTGGTTAGAGGTAGTATATTTCTTGTCCATGTTGCATTGTTAATATCTCCTAGCATAGGGGGTGGGCCTTTGGGTACCACTTGGTTGGGTGGAACATGCACCATAAACTGTTGGGTCCCCATTGATCTTCAGTTTGTGGAGGCGAGACATCACAACTCGCGGATCTTGTTACTCTTTTCTAGCATTGTTGTAATTCAAATTTTAATGAGTTTTTTTCACCCCTCTTGTAATTATGAGGTGGATGTATGTAATTTTAACACTTATGTATTTTGACTCATTCTAGGAATGAGGGTTGTAATCATGTAATGGATATATGTTATGGATATTCTATTCCTATCTTGGTATTTATTTATGTTGAATGAATTCTTACTACTTGGGTTATTTAATGCAATGTAATTTGAATGATGTGTGTTAATGGGGATTTAAGTAATCTCGGTTATGTAGCCTTAGGGGATGTTGTCAATTATAGGTGAACATGTAATTTTAATTCACTTTAAAAAAAAAAATTAGTACTCTTTTATAGTGAATTGAAATTTCCTCTAGGGTTGTGTGGTGGGGCATTACATCAAGATACAATGTAGAAAATCACTTAAAATAATTAACACGAATAGAGGAACAAAATATGTTAATAATAATTTTTTAAATATCTATAAAGAATATAGAATTAAAAAGGAATTAATATTTTATCATAAACCACAACAAAATGTTGTTGTAGAGAGGAAAAATAGAACTCTAATGAAACTGGAAAGACACGTTTTGTATCATAAGAAATGAATTTGTAATGAGAACTAGGAATTTTATTATTAATAAATTGAGAAGGGACCAAGGAAATAGTGGATACTAAGATGTGTATCATGAAATTGAGGATTTGATGAGAAGTTCTAAATATATATGGGGATATTTTTTCTTGAGGAAATATGACTACATATTAGGTACATGTACAAGGAAAAAAATAGAAATCAATCATAAGAATAATGAAAGAAGGGAGAGAGGGATGGGTGAAAAGAGATAGAGGAAGCTAAGATATATATAGAGAGATATAAGTAGAGAATGTTAGGGCCTTAATATTATAGTACATAGGGTTATGAATAGTCAACTTATGGCTATCTTAACTTTTAACTCAGTCATATTATAATTATATATTTGTTATTTAGTTAATTAGGTTGGCCTAATGCTTATATAGGATTATCTAATTCAGCTTGGGTGATATCCTAGGAATAATTATGGTATATATAGGAGGTAGTGAGTTTCATTTTATTATCAAAATATGAATTGTGTTCTTATTGTATATATTTTTAGGTTTTCTCCTTCAAAGTGGATTGTTATTCTCGGTTATTATAGAGTATTTGCAACATATTTCATATTATATGTTATATTGTGCAATTTATTTCATATCAAGTCATATCAAAGCATGATCTTGGCATTGTTCAAAGATAAGGTATTTTTCAATATTGGAGTTCATTTAGTGAAATAATGTATATCTCATATTTTGGTAAATTTTTGTTTGATCATTAAACGGTTTTTGAAGAGCATATTCAAGAAGATATAGTCTAGAGTTCAGAGGAATTGGAGCATGATTGAATGATTTATTGAAGAATTAGGGTTTTTACTCAACTTACTTGGAAATTTCCTATCTTCCAAATCTTGATGAATTTCTTCTTCATTGTTAGTGGGTTTTTTAAGTAGTAAGAGAGGAGCCCACAATCCAAATTTTAGAGGATCAGAGTAGAATTAAGTTATTTATTGTAGAATTAAGGATCCCAACAAATTCACTCTCAAGGTTGCAAAACACCTAATTTTTGGGAGAATCATTTTGGAAAAGTGCAACCTAAAGCTTGATGAGTTACAACAAAAAATTAAGATTGTTTTGACTTTATTTGTGTGATTTATAGAAAATTAATTTCTATGATCAAGACAAAGCCTACCATAAGAGGAAAAAAGAATGCTACAACACCTGGGAAAATATTCACATAAGGATGATATATAAATTGAGGATATTAAGCCTAATGATGAAATGAAGAACATCAAGGGTGAAATTTAATCATTGAAGGAGATGATTGAAAATAAATTGTTAATGAAAAGGGACAGGAAAATAGATATGGGTGAGTTAAAATCACTTAAACTCATGGTGATTTTTTTATTTGTTATAAAAATGACCTTTATTAGAGTAGTGTTGGGTTTAGTAGCTGTCCATGATCTTGAATTGGAGTAGTTTGATGTCAACACAACCTTTCTACATGGTGACTTAAAAGAATAATTGTAGATGAATCAACCTAAAAGAATTGAGGAAGAAATAAAAAAGTATTTGGTTTCTATACTAAATTGAAGTTTGTATGGGTTGAATCAAGATCCTAGACAATGGTATTTAAAATTTGATTCTTTCTTGGCTAAGAAAAAATTACTGGATGTGAATCTGAATATTGTACGTGTATTATAAGACTTTTGAGAATGATGAATTTGTGTTGTATGATATGCTAATAATAGACCTAGCATGGTTGTAGTTAGCCAACTAAAATAATAATTGGCCAAGAAATTTTGAATGAAGTATTTGGGTGCTAAAAATTATATATTTGGAATAAAAAATTTAAGAATTAGGAAGAAGGATATAAAATTGTCACAAGAAAAGTATATTAAAAAGGTGTTGAATAGATTTAGTTTTAATAATACAAAGGCTATGAGTACATCTCTTGTCAATTATTTCAAGTTACATTGAGTTGTATCCTAAGATATAGGAATAAAAATAATATAAGGAAATGATGCCTTATTTCCCTACTATTGGGAGCCTTATGTATGCAATGGTTTGCACAAAACATAATATTTCTCATGCAATGGGAGCTGTTAGTAGGTATATGAGTAATCTAGGAAAAAATCATTGGTAGGTTGTAAAATGGATTTTGAGATATTTGAAGGGCGCACCAAATTATCTATTAAGATTTAGAGGAGAAGATACATGATTTCAAAGATATGTTGACTCTTACATGGATAGTCATTTGGATAAAAGACGATCTATCATAGGATATGTGTTAAATTTTGTAAGGACACTGATTAGTTGGATTTCTCGATTGAAAAACAGTCACTCTCTCCACTATGAAATAAAAACATGTTGCAATCATAGAAGGATCTATGGATATGTCGTGGTTGTAGTGATTATTGTTTGAATTGTCTATTATATTTAACAAGACTTCATCTTCTACAATGATAGCATAAGTGCAATACATCTAGAAAAAAATGTAGCCTTTCATTCATTAATGAAGCACATGGAGCTTCAATATCTTTATTTAAAGTGTCCTTGAACATGGTAAGAAAAAATTGGAAAAGAGTCACATTGAATTGAATCTTGCATATGCCTTCAATAAGGTTGTTTTGAAAGAGAAATTGAAGTTCTATAGAGCTTATCTTGGTCTAGGTAACTAAAATGAAGAAAATAGGTGTTCCACCTTTTGGGAGATGGAAAACAAACTAGGTGTTTAGGGACCTTGACCTATTTTCTTCAAGTTTTACTCAAGGATACCTTAGAGATGTCAATCCAAGGATAGAATGAAGGAAACATATTTGCTAAAGGTTGTCCTTGGGTGTGATTAATGACAACAAAGGGGTTCACCACAAAGCTAGGGCTTGGAAAGACAAGAAATGAAAGTAACATGTAAAACATAACTAAATGACCTAGGAAATTAAACTGAAATATAGAATAATACATTGAGAATGATCAGAGGTGCACTTGGAAGAGAGATGAGGATGAAAAAATCTCCAAAATGCTGAAATATTTTTATTTTATTCTTATAGGGACTCATACGCCATACTAGGTTTTTAATCCCAGTATAGGGTTTCTAGGCCAAAACAAGAATTTGAATCTCCTAAATGAGGGTCTATAGAATTTTTTTTTTCAAAATAGGTATATTGGGACTCATATGCCACAAGTGGTGTATCAGTCTTGTTTTGTTGTGAAGTGTCCCATTTTGTTGTAAATTGTCCCAAGGGAAAAATTCTGAAGTGAAACTTTGTGAGCCTTTGAAGATGGATCAAATAAGCACTCTCCCACTAATTTCATGTACATAAATTGGACATATTTCTCTATATCTAAGTTTCTATGAGTCTTGAAAACTTTTCATGACAACTTTTGCAACTTTATCATTTTAGCACTTTTGAGGGCTTCAAATCCACTTTTTCTTCAACCTAAAAACCTACAATCACATAAAGAGAGAGAGAGAGAGAGAGATTTATTTTGTTAGGAAATGGGGGTTTTTGTTGGTCAAACCCTGTTTAGGTAATTAAACCTTATGATGAAACAATGAAACATGAAACATGAACAATGATACCTCAAATGATGTCTTGAAATGTAAATGTAAAATCTACCATGAAGTGGCCATGAAGAATGTAGATATTGATCTTGAATTAGATGTGGAACAATGCTTAACTTGGATCTTGAATGCTACATTGCAACACTAGCTCAACAACATGCTTGATGCTTGATGACCTTGACATGATAATGTCCATCTCAAATTGCTGCAGCAAATGATGAATAAATCTTCCCTTGAATTCTTTAAAAATGCTCTTGAATTTCCTTGAATACTCTTGTGAACTCTCGAAATCATTAAATTTCTATTTGGAATGCTCTCTTGAAATTCTTAGGTGAAAATTTGTCAAATAACCTTGTATTTATACTTGTTTATGCCAAATTTCCAAAAATTACAACACTACAAGATGACATCAAATCTAGGAAGATAAAATCCCACTAAGAATTTTAATTTAATTTAGGTCTAAGATAAGTGGGAATCATATGCCAGTTGTGGCATATGAGTCTCATTAGGCTAAGCTTGGGACATATTTTTCAAGAAAGGCTTAGATTGATGTGAAATCAGGATCAAGGCCCCAAAACTTAGGTGAGACTCATATGCCCAAGGTGGCATGAGTCCCAGATCACTAAATATAGGCCATACAATCTGAAAACACATGAACTATGATTGGATGTTGGTAAATGTTAAGATTAATCTTGGAAAGATATGTTAATTAAGGCTTGTGGATGCAAAATAAGGCCAAATAAGGCATAAAGAAGCCCAATTTATTAATGAAACCCTAGATTAGTGTGAAAGTGGTAGGATAAAATTAAAACACCCTAAATAAGGGTCCATTTAGTTTACAAGGTACCAAGATGTAATTTGAATGTGTTAAACACATTACAACACTAAATCAAGGCAACATTGAGCTTAATTTAACAAGGAGAGCCCAAGCAAGTGTGAATCCGTAGAGGGATACATTTTCCATGATTAAATTTAGCCCCCATTTTAGTGAGAGGAGGAAATTTCTTCAAACTCACACTAAAGTAGACATTTAAGAGGGTTCCAAGTGTATCGATGTGGATGGTGTAGAATGAAAAATATCAAGGGGATGGTCAAGCCCTTGGGATCCAAGATCCTACATCAAACTAACATAAGCACAAAGGGACACACACAAGGTGTATGATATGAAACAAAACAAGAGTAAAAAGTATGCAATGTCAAAGACATAAAGATGAAAGAAAAATGAAGAAAAGGTGTATCAAGATTTGACATTTTTTCCTAAAAGTTTGTGGATGAGATCTAAGTTGTTTGTCAAAAAATGTACGCTCACTCTGAGGGAAGAAAAATTTAGGTTGTCTGTTGGGTGAGTATCCAAATAAAAGGTGGTTTACAAGTGGAACATGTTGTCTAGTATGAAAACAAAATGCATTCTCATAAGGGCTAGTGGAATCTTAGGTCACCCACTAGGTGAGCCCCTAGAGAGGTAAGACACATATGCAAGCAATCGGTATGTGCTCACACACACAAGAAAGTGTCTACGGGAAATTCATGCATAAGTTTGGCTCCCATACATACTACCATACCAAATATATACCTCCTATAACTTTGGTAAGGAACCACACAACATGAATGACATGATTCACAAGGCAAGAAAAGATTTGTGTTCTTGACACCCATGAACAAATAGGATGCCTCCACAGGCAAGAAAAGTGTGTTATACAATGTGGCCATATAACAGATATTGTAAACGCAAGATAGTGTAAGGTATGTTCAAAGGTACTTTTTTAAGTTCATGTAAGGTCTCTTATTAGGGAAAATTGTGCCTAATATCTCCAAGAGAGCACAAGTCAAATAAATATCATTCTCTAATAGGAAATCAAGCCCAATGACACCACCAAGAAAACAATGCATCACAAGAAGAAAGAAAATCACATAGTGAAACATGAGTGTCAATGTATGCCCCCAATTTAAAGTGGTTGCTAACACCATTGTTGTGATAAATTTATTTAAAGTAGAAGAAGAAATACTCAGAAATCCCTATACCAAGTCATTTGTTTCTGAACACTACATCATGAAAAGGGGTTTCCTCAAAACTCAGTATTTCACAAGAAAACCAACTTAAGGCATGTCATCCACATCACAAGATTTCTCTTATATGCATATGGAAGATGATAAACTAGCCAAAAGAGATAATGAAAAGTTTCATACGAGGACAAGGCTACCTAACCCCTTGCCCCCACTTGGTGGAGGACAAGGATGAGTCAAGATGATTGATGAGAAACATTCTAGAGTGACAATTAGTATCAATTAGAGGAATCAGGTGCCTCAACACAAGGAAGAACACCAAAATCCTTAAGATTTTGAATTTCATCACTTAAAGCTTTGCATGCATTGGCATAATGACCATGAACTCTATGATATGCACAAAATGAACTCTTGTAGTAAAAAAAAATCATCTTCTTGGAGGGAGGGATATTAAATAATCTTGGAGGAGTCTCAAAAATATACTCTCTTGATCAGTAGTAAGATGTCCCTTTATTTGGCAACAAATATATCTCTTGCTTAGTACAAGATGTCATACTTACACAAGGCTCTTTAGATTGCAAGATTTTGTACTCTCCTTTACAAGAGGGTGTAAAATCTATCGAATTAGAATTATTAGTGTTTTATGTGATCGCATTAATGTTAAGTGAGGGTTTCATTATTTCTTTTGTTTCTTTCGAAGGAAAATAACTAAGACCACTAGTGTATATCAAGTCAGGATGCCATAATGTTAAAGTTGGATTAGAAGAATATTTTGTAAGAGTGTTGATTTTATATGAAGGCTTGATTTTTTCTTTCAAAGGACAATAACCAATACCATTATTTTCTCCTTGTGTGTTTGGCTCTACAAGGACACAAATACCTTGTTCTTTAGCACCACATCCTTTTCCACTATATCCAATTTATTTCATAAGCTCGTAACCTTTTCCATAAAGCTTTTTCATTTCTTTTGGATTTAGTGGCTGGTCATTATCAGCTTCATCAAAGTTTTTTGTATAATTTGTTGTATTTTGTTCTAAAGTGGTTGAGGTGGATGATTTCAAAGGGTCTTTAGAAATTTGTGTTGAAATTACCGCTTTTCCTTTTCCATTTTTAGAATAATTGTTTATGATCATGTATTCACCCATGAATGATGTGAATTCTAAGAAACCCCACTCATCTTCTAATAGCTTCGTAACTTCCTCAACGTGTTTCTCTTTATATTTTTCTTGCATATTTTCTACTTGTGTAGTTAGTGTCAATGTTTGCAAAGGATCCTTCTTGTATTTCTCAATGTTTAAAAAACTATTTGGTTCAGGGTTAGCTTGGAGTATGTACACTTTTTTTATCTAGAAATAATTAATTTTACAATGAAGAGTAGAAGGAACCTCATTCATTGCATGAATGCATGGTCTTCCTAAAGGAGACTTTATGAAAGATCATGAGGAATAACATGGATCAGTGTTTCTAAGGTGGCCTTTCTAGCTGTAATAGGAAAAGTAATCACATCTGTGTCACCAAAAAGTGTAGCCTTTGACACTTTTCACTCATTGGACCCTTGCTTATTAATTTTGGACCTTTTTCAACCTCTTTTTACCCCTTTTTAAGCCTTATACCAAAAATTTGTAAGGTGTTGTAAAAAAATTTCACACTTTCCTAGGCTTATCATCACTCAATTAACACTTTATTAAGCTATGATGACCCCTTAATACACATATAAGCCCTATCTTAGTGTTTTTTCATGAGACAATCTCGACAAAAATAAATAATAATAATTTAATCACCGAAAACCACTCAAAATTTCTCAGGTGGACTAGGTCACCACCTTGGGTGACCTAGTCCCATGTGCAATAAAAATAAAAATTAACTTAATATTCTTTTGGGATATTGTCTCTAAAACCCTAAGGTCGGCTTGTATGGTATTATTTCAGAAAAATTAAGGGATAACTTCTATAAATAAGCATAAAAACCCCAACTTATCATAGGATGCACCATTCATTCATTCTCCTCTCAATATCTCATCTCTTCTTCTTCTCAAGCAAGCTAGGGTTTGATCATTCCAAGTTAACAAGACATATTTTCTGAAGCATTCAAGGGTTGATTGCTATGACAACACAATATCTCTCATCATGGAAAGGTAACTTACTCCATTTTTCCATTGTTTCATATTCATGTTTTACATTTCTATTAATTTTGGTTTAGTTACCTAGAAGGGGTTTGACCAAGGCAAACACCTAATCCCTAACAATCAACATTTTTCTCTTTCTTTCCTTGTGTGTTTGCAGATTTAGGTTCTTTGAAGATCATTGAAGTATTTGAAGACTTGTTGAAGACCTCTCCTTGCTTGCAAAGTCAAATCATCCAACAAAAGTCACTTGTAGGCCTGGATATCAGAGTTTCAAGAGTGGACAACTATGAAGAACCGAGGTACAAACTGAGGGCTTCCATTTCCCCTTCAGAATTAGCAGAAATCTTGAAGAGGACTAAGTCACCAAGAATGGCGACCTAGTCCCACTAGATAGGCCTTTCTTTGATTTTCACATTTTCAAACACCCATTTGGTCGAAAAAGGCTCCAAACCAGTTTTCTCCAATCTGGGACTATGTCGTCCAGATTGGCACAAGTGTCCCTTTCAGCTTCTATAATGTTTTCATTAGCATTCCAGACCTCCATCAGATCCTTCTTCAAATCCCAAGTGCACACATTCTATCTCTTTCATTTCTATATAGTTTAGTGTACATTATTAGGTCATTTTGTATATTCTTGCATATAATTATATGTTTTCCAACACTTTGCATTTCAATAGTTTAGCATTCAATAAATCATTCCATTTTTAGTTTATTATATTTAGGGCACTCCACACACATCAAATTAAGCCCCTAACTCCCCCCTTTGAATGAAACCTAAAGTGAAAAAGTGTGAAAGAAAGACCTCTTTCCTCTTAGGTGCAAAACCCTAGAAGTGTAAGAGTACAAATATCTTTCCCCCTCATAATTTTTGTTGGTAGAGGTTGCTTTCCTACATTGTCAAATCCCTTAATAGATACAAAATCAGGTTGAATTTTTCATTTATCCATGCCAAGCCTATACAAAAGGGTTAAACTACACATATTAAGGGTTGAGCCATTGTCAACAAGGGTTCTCTTTATTCCCAACCAATTATGAATGGATATTACCATGAAAGCATCATTTTTGTTTTGTACTTCCAAAGGAGGGAGCTCACATTGGTGGAAAACAATGTTAGCATTCATTTCTTGAATCATGGCATAAATTTCATTTAGTTGCACATTAGGAGAGGTAGGAAATTTTTTTAAGTCACTTTGAATCATATTATGATAATGAGGGGATGCTTGAATAAGGTCCCATAATGATATATCAGTAAGAGTATTCTTTAGTTGTTCAACAAGAACATACTAGTTTCCACTTTGTAAAGGAAAATGAGGGGGACTAGGCAAGATAGGGTTAGGAAATGGGAGGGATGTTGAAGGTGTTTGTTTTGGTTGCAGAATGTTTCTAGTGTTATATGTATGAGAAATGATATTACAACTCGGATGCTGCAAAAAATTATTCTTAGGTGGGTAAAGGATAAGTTTAGTTTTTTTTTTGAGCTGGATGTTTGTGTGAAGGTGGGTAAAGGATGAGTTGAGGTTGAATAATATTGACTTCCCTTAGTGAAGGAGAATCTAATGTTACTTCAGGGTATGTGCAGGATCATCATGGAAAAAACAAGCCCTTAAGTGGCAAAAAATTCAAAAAAAAAAAAGTTAGGAAACTTGACGTAAAATTTTGAATAAGTTATTTATATTATTTAAAAAATATATAAGAATAGAATTTGTAGAAAATTGAATTTAGTTTCTAAATTAGTAGGTTTATTTACAAAAAAATAAAATCTATTTGGTGAAAATTTGAAATTTCAATATAGTACTTAAATTTCAGGGAAAAAATAAGAAGTAGGTGTCTGTCTGACCACCTTAACCACATTAAAATGATAATATTTTTTTATAATAGTTCATATATAAGTAGAGGACTCATGTCCCAATGTGATGCATATTTGTTTTTAATTTTATTCCAAGTAAACAATTAATTATACATAATTTATGACAACTTTTAAAAAATATAAAGACTCGTATGTCTGACCACCTTAACTTGGTCAAAACTTTATGAAATTCATTTTTTTATTTTTTAATCTTATATTATGTGAATCATAGAATGTGATACATGTTTTGGATTAAAAAAATATGATACCATTTGAAGGCTATAGATGTTTTTCAATCAACCTAAAAATCAAGACTTTAGTCGTAATTCAATAGAAAATAAATAATAATAATTTATTAAATTAAAAGTAAAGCATAATTTATATTGGTGGAAAGCTGAGAATCTCCTTTAAAAACCCTTTCCGTTTCATCGATTTTGGGTAAAAAAAGGTCATCATCCACATACCCATCATATTGCCATTTTTTGGCCCATCATGATCCTGCACATACCCTTCATCATCTTCATCTAAGGAAAGTATATCACTATTGTCAATTTTATCATTCTATTGCACCATGATATCCTCCCTAGGAGGAGAGCTTTTAGGAGAACTGCAAGCTAGATGTTCATGACAGTCAAAGGATGGTTCTTCTAAAATGACTTCATCACAAGTAAGGGAGTTATCAATGGTTGTATTTCCTTGCTTATAAGTAATTTTTTTCCTACCTAGGAAGAGAGGCAACTAGGATTCTAGTGAATCATATTTCTTTGATATTCTAACATAATTTGAGTATCTTTATTACAAATAGTAGAGATATTAGAAGAAGGTCCAAAACGATTGTTATGATTATCCATGATTTCATCCTTTTTTTCTAAGGTCACATTGTCTTGTGCCCCAATATCTACCCTAGTAGGGGATATTTTAGGAGAGGAGAAAATAGGAGGTTCATCAAATTCCTTGGTTATATTTTTTAGATTAGCTTCATCACAAGTAGGGGAGGCATCAAGAGAAGGACAATTATGATTTTCATGTTTACCAAATAGATCTTTCCAAATGGTAGGAGCATTAGGGAAGGGAGAAACAAGATTCTCATGACTCTCAGTAGGTGTATATTCTAACACTAAATTATTTTCTTCACATCAAGGAAGGATATTAGTAGAAGGATAAATTTGATTGTCATGGTTATCTATAATTTCATCCTCTTTCACTAAAACATTCTCACAAGCAAGGGATGCATGGAGACTAGATAAGGTGATGTTTATAAATGTGTCTATTCTCTCATCTTCTTGTATCATAATATCTTCCCAAGAGGGAGGAGGAGAGAGAAAATCAATAATTTCATGATTGTCAATGATTGTATCTTCTTTCACCAAGATACCTTTGTCACTAGTAGGAGAGTTATGAAGAGAAGGACAATTATGGTTTTCATGATTGTATGTGCTTGTATCTTTTTGTATCATATCATCCTCTCCAATAGGAGATATAATAGGGTTTGAGATAAGCAATGCAATATTAAGGATTGTGTCAATGCTTTGATCTGCTTGCTCTAATATGTTCTCATAACTATGAAAGATAGTAGAAGGATGACTAACATGTTTCTTAATGACCTCATTGTTGTACTCTAAATTGAACTCATAAGAGGGATGTTGTACTTATGCAGTCCATTTTTAACCATATCAAAACCACATCTCTTAAAAGGAAACATGCTATCCTAAAAATTTAAGTTATCTAAAGTATACAATGCTTCCAATAAGTGCAATGTAATGACCTATTTACTGAAATGTGTAAATACAAGTTTCATATTCGAAACAAGGTAATTTTTTAATGACACTATGAAACAATATAAAAGTGAAAGGTTGCAAAAGTAAATTTGAAATTAAGAAATACCATTCTAGAACCAAATTAAGCTAGATCTTATGAAATGCATGTAACAAAATCTCAACCAATTGAAATAGATAACTAATGACAACAAACAAAAGTGCAAAAATAAGGTTTTCAATGGAGTAAAAGGTAGTTTAAGGTCTAATCTAGGACTAAGTTAGGGTTTTTGGAAGGTTCAAATGATGGAAAATACATAACACAAAAATCTTAGAAAGTAGTCAAAATAACATGTATTGGAACTAAATTACCTAGAGAGGCGTATGGGTCTCAGATTACGATTTTTGCACCAGTTTTAGCAAAATCTGATTTTTTTCTAATGTTTCTAACTTGTATGATTTCTAGACCATTTGCAATTTTAAAATTTTAGTGAAATCAAATGACTTAAGATGCAAGAATGCAATCTATATGAACTATCACTGGCATAAGATTTTGAAATCGTAGATGCAAATTAACTAATGGGCGGGTGCATGGAAATTGGTAGCAATTCTGTGGACACCCCCTAAAAAAATATTTGGAAAACCATAACACGAGCGCGTTATAACACGCTCACACTATGGCTCGTTATGCTGAGCTTGAGTCTCAACAACTACAAACCAATAACGTGCTCGCGTTATTGACTATTAAAAGAAAAAAAAAATGCAAATCTCTCATCTAGATTTTGACTGGATGTTTTTTGCAGCCGTGGCCAAAACCACCACAATTTTGCGCTCATGTTCTAGGAGGATAATTTCAACAAATTTATTCACCAACAATTCCTATTTCTTCACAACAATGGCACCACAATGATGAGGAGCTGTGAGAGGTAAGGATTCTATGGTTTTTGTTTTGAATTAGTTAGTTTTAGGTTGAATTTGATATCTACTTGTTTGATTTTTTAGGAGATGCAAATCAACCTGAAAACCCTCAAAATACTCAACAAGAAGACCAACCAAATCCTCAAGATCAAAATCAACCACAACATCAACCTCCTCCACCAATGACTCAACCCCCTCCTGGCACTCAACAAAATTTAATGAGTGAAATTAAGAACAAAAAAAAGAGAATTAAGGATTTGATCAGTAGGTTGAGTGATCCAAATGGTTCAATCGCAGAAAGAATGACCCTAGAAAATTCATTAAAAGATATGTTAGAAAATGTAGATTCAATTAGCAAACAAATGACTGGATGGCAAGATAGGAGGAAAGCAGCTATGGATTATTATGAAAATAAACTATCATACAAGGATGTGAAGGATTTAAAAGTTAAAAAAGGTGATTTGTGCTCATTATTCACCAACCCACACACAAATCAAGATATTACCCTCAATGCGAAGAGGTTTCCTATCCATTGGTGCTACCACCAAAAGATTAGGGACCAATTTTATGATAGGTGGTACATGGTCTTCAATTATCCACCGTGCAATAATTGCGAGGTCTCGTAATATTTCCTTAGGAAACCATACAGTGAGTTCATATTGAACAAAATCCCAAATTATTTTGATATGAGGGATTTCCAGGGGAGAGGTGGGGGTTCAGCTCAGGGTAGACCTGGTACACATCTGGATCCTACACGGCAAGGTAGATGATCTCTCGCTAGGCCACCTCATGAGCACGTTGTTATGCCTTCCATCATGAAGGAAAGTGCTAATGTAGAGACTTTGCAGGCAATCAACACTTTGACCTAGAGTTTCATCCATCATACTAGCCCTATTCTACAATGTCATCCAAGGGATTCTTCGAGTGGTGGCCTTCGAACACATGTGTGTCAATCTTGTGGGGCTACTTGTTCATATGACCCCACCAACACTCAAGAGACTGGTACATAGGATTTGTTTGTATCTATGAAGATGGAGAGGGAAACTGACATTTTGCATGAGGCATATGGCATTGATAGTCAGGTAAAAGTTAGTACATGTGTTCATTGAATTTAATTTATTAAATTTTGATTTTGAAATGCAAACTAAAAATGTTTTATGATTTTAATAAAATTGCAAGGTCACAGTGTTGAGATTGGATACACCAGCCCCCCACCAACCTATTTCCGTAATACACCTATCAATAGGGTATGTAACTAGTAAAAAATTATAAATTTATTGCATGTTAATAGCATTATTTTACAAATGGTAATTTAATATACGATTTTTGATGTTGAACAAACTAATATTGGAGGTTTTGATGGAACAGTTCCCACTAGCAGTGGATTTACTCAAACCTTCATGCAGGTAATAGAATAAAGAGCTTAAATAATGAATCAAGTACTTGATAGATTTGTGTAGTTTATATGCACATCATTGATTACATTGAATATTTTGTTGTTTTCTTTTCAATTGTTGTGAGATGATACACCTCTGAATGTGATGAGGGCAATGGATATTGGTGTGACATATGCTATACAATCCTCGATGGTAACAGAAGAGGTATGAGGAAAATTAGTAAATTTCAATTTACATTTGTTGTTATAGATGTTAGTTAGTGAAAAATCAAACCATTATTGATTCATGTAGTTTAATTTCTATTTGTATGGTTTATACAGGGCTTGACCATGCCTGAGCATGGGCGTGAGGATATCATGGAGAGAGATCATGAGATGGATGTAAGTGATTATTTTGTCAAATATATCATTTTTTATAATGTAATTTCTATATATTCATGTCTTTACTTCTTATTGTAATAGTTAAAACTTCACAATGAACTAAACCCTAGGAGGAGTAGCAAGAGCATTCCATGAGTGCAACAAAAGTGAGTGACAGACCTATTGCCATTCGAGCAAAAAGGAAAGGGAAAGATTTTATTTCTAGTGCATGGAGAGCAATGACTTTTGATTCCAGAGTCCTTTGTTGTATGCCTACATGGCAGTTTTGTACATATTTTTTATTAGACATATTTGACATTGTATGCCTATATGGCATTCTCGTAAGCCTATATGGCTATTTTGTACATATATTTCATACTTATATCGACATATATTGATGTATGCCTACATGACTATTTGGTTAATACAAATATCTTTTATCTATGCCTATCCATATCTGCATTCTAAATTGATGGTTAAATAGTTATGATTTATGTGTATTCAAGGTAATTTCTATGTTAATACAAATATATTTTATTGATGCTTATACTTATGTGATTGATGTATGTTTGTGTATGGGATCATATTAATTTCTATTTAATGATGTTATTGTGTCTTTAAGGTTTATTTATTAAAGGGTGCATGAAACAAGTTTTAAATCCTTAAAAATCTTTGAA
The DNA here is from genome assembly GCA_007115665.2 of Sequoiadendron giganteum. NCBI lineage: Eukaryota > Viridiplantae > Streptophyta > Pinopsida > Cupressales > Cupressaceae > Sequoiadendron > Sequoiadendron giganteum. The sequence continues at coordinate 26,399,006 of CM021100.1, forward strand.
TTTCTTAGGTTTTTCTATTTGTCGAGTCTGGGCTCCGAGCTCGATTCCAAGTCAAAAATTGGCTTGTCAAGTCCGAGGTGAGTCCAAGTCTTGTAACACTTGTGTGAACACATTGAGTAATAATGTATATGCCGATGAAGATAGAACCCATCCTTGTTTCCAGACAATCCATGGTATAGATATGGGTGGTCGAGATAAAACATCACTCTTCTGGATAGTTTGAGCCATAATCTTTCATGGCTACAAACACACCTACATTATGTGTGTTCTTGATCCTACTGAAGAAATGGTCGAACATGTTGTAGATCAAATATTGAAACCCTAAGTCCACAAGAAGGTTACTTGTCCTGATTTTCGCAAATGTCTTTAACATGTTCATCCTTCTTAATTAATGCCAACCACTATCATCTATTGCCATGCTTATAATGGAAAGTCAATTTGTTGCAATACCCAAAGGCTAGCAGGTTCATTTTCCCTAATACCACTGTAATGACTCAAGCTCTGGATCAATAGATTTTTTATTTATTTCTTATTGGAATGACAAAGGTTGTCATCCAATATTATTAAGATAGATAACGAAGTCCCCAAATTATAAATGAAATAAATTCTGAATATGAAATCTAATTCAAATATTAATTTGATAATGGAAATTTGATAACTAAATATAATAGTTGTTTCTAATTAATCAATTAGAATCATGTGCTAGCTTTGAATATAAATATTCCTATCATTGATATGCAGGCCTTGGGAATTGGGATGCCTTTCCTAATCAATACTTTGTACTCATGCATCTAACTTTGAGTCATTTCCGGATTATATTCTTGAAACATATACTCCCATATTATAATTTTTTTATCATATAGAGAAATCCCACACTATGTAATTAAATAATAAAAATAAGTCCGCAGATTGATTACCCTGATCTTCTCTGCTTATTCTCTTTTATACTCGAAAACTACACAATTGAATCCTAATAGCAATATCACAATTTGACACATTGTAGAAAATAACTCCTACTTATCAATTGATGAGCTAAAGGGGCTCTATAATGAATGTTTCATAAGGCACAACACTTGTGGAAAGTTTTGCAAATGGGGTTGCAAGCTAAGTGGGCTTAACCTTGGGGAAAAAACTTCATGGTTAAGCACTTGAGCTGGAGTAGTACTAGGATGGGTGACCTCCTAGGAAGGCCTAGTGCCTCACCTCTATGAGCAATGAGTGCTAAGTGGATCATTCATTATCATGAGAGATGGGTTCTTGTGAACTCAACCCTATTTCAATCCATGTCAGTCTTGGGACCGTACAGGAAGCTAGAGGTTGTACCAAGTATGAGATCAACAATTTTCTATAAGAAATCTAAAAAACAAAGAATAGTGTGAATAATTCTTATCTTATCTTCTCCAAAAGTTCATCAACAACCTCCATTCGAGCCTCTAAAGGATTTACATAGTGCTTTACATCCTTTTCTAACTCATCCATGCCCTTTACTAACTAAAAACCAACTTTCTAAACAATTAACCATTGTATTTCAAATTTGTTGCTTTAAGCAACTTACAAATTTCCAACTTTAGACTTCTCCGACCTAAGGGATCGATCCGGTGGAACATAGCTCAGAGTGATTCCACATGTTTCAATGTGAAAGAGGACCATGCCTAGCATAAAAATATCTATTTGGACATGTTGGAACAGTCCTCTTGGTCACACAAGTTGCAGAACAAAAGTTGCACCACTTTACAACTTTACACTACTTGCATTTGATGCTTTTTCCATCAAGTGAAAATCTGCCGCCATGGGAAAACCACTCTGAGATAGCCAAAACCAAGATAGGTTTTTGTAGAGGGGCTCAAAATGATCCTATAGGATTAGACGAGAAGTTTCTAAGTGTCATGATATCCGAGTAATAGCATGCTGAAGTTTGCAGCCATTTTGCACTTTGGACCCTTAAGGGATCGATCTGGTGGAACATAGCTCAAAGCGATTCCATGTGTTTCAGTGCAAAAAAATACCATTCCTAGCATAAAAATACCTATTCAGATGTGTTGGAACAATTAGTTTGGTCATATGAGTTGTAGAGCAAAAGTTGCACCACTTTGTAACTTTGCATAGCTTGAATTTGACACTTTTTCCATCAAGTGAAAATCTGCCACCACAAAAAAAAAATTCCGAGATAGCCAAAACCAAGAGAGGTTTTTATAGAGGGGCCAAACACCTTCTTGTAGGATCAGAAAATAAGTTTCTAAGTGTAACGGTATCCAAGTAATAGAATGATTAAGTTTGTAGTTATTTTGCACTTTGGACCCTTCAGGGATCAATCCGGTGGAACATAGCTTAGAGAAATTCCATGTGTTTCAGTGTAAAAGAGGACCATGAATAGCATGAACATACCTATTTAGATGTGTTGGAATAGTCTGCTTGGTCACACAAGTTACAAAATGAAAGTTGCACCGCTTTGCAACTTTGCACTACTTGCATTTGATGTTTTTTCCATCAAGTGAAAATCTGCCACCACGAGAAAATCACTCCAAGATAACCAAAACCAAGAGAGGTTTTTGTAGAGGGGATCAACATTATCCTATAGGATTAGATGATAAATTTCTAAGAATCACGATATCTAAGTAATAGCATGCTAAAGTTTGCAGCCATTTTGCACTTTGGACCCTTAAGGGATCGATTCGGTGGAACACAGCTCAGAGTGATTCCACATGTTTCGGTGCAAAAGAGGACCATGAATAGTGTAAAAATACCTATTTGGATGTTTTGGAGTAGTTAGTTTGGTCACACGAGTTGCAAAGCGAAAGTTGCACCACTTTGCAACTTTGCACAACTTGAATTTGACAGTTTTTCTATCAAGTGAAAATTCACTGCCAAGAGAAAACCACTCCAAGATAGCCAAAACCGAGAGATTATTTTCTAGAGGGGTCCAACTTGATCCTTTAGGATCAGATGAGAATTTTCTAAGTGTCACGGTATCCAAGTAATAGCATGCTGAAGTTGGCAGCCATTTTCCACTTTGGACCCTTAAGAGATCGATTTGGTGGAACATAGCTCAGAGCAATTCCACGTGTTTTAGTGCAAAAGAGGACTATGCCTAGCGTAAAAAAAACGTATTTGGATGTGTTGGAGCAGTTAGTTTGGTCACACGAGTTGCAGAGCGAAAGTTGCACCACTTTGCAACTTTGCATAGCTTGAATTTGACACATTTTCTATCAAGTGAAAATCCACCACCACGAGAAAACCACTCCAAGATAGCCAAAATTGAGAGAGTTTTTTCTAGAGCGGTCCAACATGATCTTGTAGGATCAGATGAGAAGTTCCTAAGTGTCATGGTATCCAAGTAATAGCATGCTAAATTTTGCAGCCATTTTTCTCTTTGGACTCTTAAGGGATCGATCCGGTGGAACATAGCTCAGAGCGATTCTACATGTTTCGGTGTGAAAGAGGACCATGCCTAGTATAAACATACCTATTCGTACTTTTTGGAACAATCCTCTTGGTCACACGAGTTGCAGAAAAAAAGTTGCAAATCATTTACATGACCTTTTTCACATTGTTTACATTTCAAAATTCAAAGTTTGCAAATTTTCCTATTCAACGCATTTACAGAACAAGGTGCTACTACACCAAAAATGAACTCAAACCTTACAATATTTGAGTATATCTCATTATGTAATTAAATATTTTTACAATGCCTCAAGCACTTCATTCTCACAGATCTTTTACAATGTCACTCATACATTCAAGATTCTCTTTAAATGTCTACATCATAGGTGCTCATTATGATGTTAACTTCAAATGAGTAACTTGAGATTCCCTCGCTAAGCTTCACACACTCTTTTATAGTGGCTTGAAATCAAAATTGAGATTTGTCAGGATCATCAAAATAAGGATGTTGCATTGCTTTTTTGGCTGAGATTCTCTTTGATGGATCTTAAATCAACATTTTCTGCAACGAAAGATGAATCAATTTTTAGTAGTTTACTTACAAATACACAAAGTAAAAGAGAAAAAGAAAGAGAACCCAAAATGGAAATGAAATAAAAATAGATGGAAGGAACTTACAGATGTTGCATACAAGCATCAAAATAAGGATGTTGCATTGCTTTTATGGTTGACATTCTCTTGGAAGGCTCATATATCTGCATTTTTTGCAAGGGGACACCAATCACTGTAAAAGAAGATGATAGCATTGGCATCAAATAAATTAATGTGCATACAAGTATAAATTAATAATAAACAAATGTGCATATACTTACAAATTAATCCAACGAACCATATGGGTCTGCTCTACTCTTTATTGTGTCAAGTATTGCCTCATGGTCAGACTCACGGACCTTCCATAACATCTTGTTCAAAGGTCTACCCCCATATTTGGTCAAATGAACATTGGATGCCATGAAAAGTTTTGAGTAATGAAGAATCTTACGATGTATTTCAAATTCCTGAAATAGCCAATGTTTAACAATTGAATGTGGGTACCTTCTAAGCCATGTTCCAGTAACCACAACTGAGCCTGTAGGGTATTCGATGTTTTCTCCATCTATAACTAGGGCCTCCAATTTTTTTTTGGTCTCAACACAATGACACAAGTAATAGTTTGTTCCCTCTTCATTGTGTCCATCTGAAATAACTGCATAAACATGCCCTTCATTGATATGTGCAAAAAATCTCTTGAAATTTTTCAACATTATGAATACAGTACAAATTAAGATAACGATATGGAATTTCAATAACTAAGAAATTATATATATTACCTGGCTGAACTAGATCTGATACGTGGTCAAAGTCGACCAATGATTCCATCTATATCAGTTCCAATGTCGTCGGAGGGTGATACGTGTGAAGTGGGCTAAGATAACTTGTGAACCATTTGTCAACCCACTCCCCTGACTCACAATCATTCCAAGATTGCATTATACATGAAGAAAAAAAGCATGCCATATTTCGTGTATCGATACTCCATGAACTTGCATTTGACCTAAGGAAAGAGTGTACCTCACTCAATCTTGTTAGTGTACAAAAATATTCATATGGTGCAATGTTAGTATCATCCATCAACCAAAAAAATCTATGAAAAGAAGACGTACCTTCATTACCTAGACCCATCAAAGCATTACACCACTCGTTGATTGATTTTGCATCTGTCAACTTTGCACTGTCTTTATACTTTAACTTTTCTCATGCTAATGCTCTTTTCAAGCATGCTCTTGCACCATCATGCTCCCCCTTTCCATGCCCAGCCTCACAAAAGTTCCACATATGTTGAACACCTGCAATGACATGCATCCTGCACAACCAGTAGAACATACATGAGTTCTTGAACCGTGTTGCGCAGTTATCAGACCATATTATATGTTGATCGTATTTTATGCCCCTCTAAGCCAAATCACTATAGAACATCTGGAAGCAACCTTGCACAAAATCTAGAGAATGTGTGCGATCATCACTAATGTAAAAGTGGTACTCCTTCAATACCTTCCTTTGCTCATTTGTACTATCAGATGCATGAATGAATGTTATGTGCACAAATATCGAAACTTGTGTAGAGTTGTAATACTGTGACTGCACCTCATGTTGTGGTTGTAGAGTGTAGTTCTCTACAAATTCAACCACAGATACTATGCTTCCAACTAGAAAGGTGTCCTTGCATAGCTTGAACTGTGTGTCCAACCATCGGGCTCTATGGGTATGCATTGCATACTCAGACAATATACTATCACAAAATGTGGTCATAAATTGGTACACTAGAATCTTCTCAATAGCCAAATCACACCTTTTTGCTTGAGACCCAGATTTTGTAGCATATGCCACTGTTTTATACTTCCCAAACTCTACTAGTTTTTGTCCCACCTCATTTGTGCTTTCCATTAGTTGACATACTGGCATACGATGGAAGCCACCGCAATGCTCACATGAATCATCCAATAATGTTGTCCTATTGAATATCTGGCCATCCTCTATTTCACATAATTTTTTTGATAATAAATCTCTTGAATATTTTGGTGGGGCTTCTATGCCACAAGCCTGCAAAACATCGTTAGTATGCAAATCTAAACATATAGTGTGTTGTTAGAAAATGTGGATTAATTAAACAGTAAACTAACACACCAATGAGACATTAAATTGAAAGAAACTAATTAGGAAACATAAATGCAAACTCTAATAACATAAGCTTCTTCAAATTCGTCCAATTGTCCTCTATCTCCAAGGATTTGATTAAAGTTGTTGGCTCTCCATTGTGTAAGCAACAACTTGTTGAAATGACAACTTAGGAGAATGAGATTAATTGAAAATGCATGTCCATTTCTAATGATTTAAACTATGAAATTGAAATTCTATGATGCTATGATGCTACAATGTTGATTCGAATGCAACTTATAGTAACTACGCATGAAATCTACTTACCAAATGGTTGTATTTATAGATTTTCGAAAGGCAAGAATCCTGTTGGCAGAGATCGACGATTGTAATTCAAACTTGTCAGGATGAACGGTGAGAGATGGAGAGGTTGAGAGAAAGGTGGAAGGTTGAGAGGAAAGTGGAAGAATGTTTTCAACCCACAAGACCATCCTCATTCAAAAATGGAGACAAACATGACATTTATCTTCATTTATGAAAATTGGTTGAAGCTGAGGATAATTGCTCAATTAAATAAATAGATCTATCTAATTTCTTGTGACATGTGCAAATAGAAGCTTCCAATTAAATATAAATATTTAATTATGTAGGAAATGAAAAAGAAATATAATTAAATATTTTACCATATTTAATTAAGTGGGGTGAAAAAGAATATTTAAATATGGGATGAAATCAGAATATTTCATTATTTTGAATTTAAACATTCAAACTTTAGAAACAAAATGATAATTAAATAAATAAATTATAAAATTTATTTAGTTTAATTAAGAGGAAAGCAGCAATAATTAAATGGAAAAATGAACAGTACAAATAAATAATTAAATTTATTTATATGTAGATGACTTTAGAATATTAATTAAATAATTAATATTTAATTAATTAGCAGTTTGAATAACCGTGACCATTTTTAGATGTGTACATTTTGCCCCTCTTTGAAGTGATGTGTTTTACGCATTGCTTCAAAGAATTTTTCCTTTGCCCCAAAATTTAGAAATTACTCATGTTATATGCTCCCTCGAGAGATAAATCGTATGATTTGAATGATAATGAAGATGTTTTAAAAGGATGTTGATGATTTTTGGAGAGATTAGGCGATTTAACTCTCAAAACAACACTTTGCCTTGTAAAAATTTGAATATTTTCACTTTTTTATCCCCTTAAAAGGTGGAGAAGGTGAAAAGTCATTGTCATTTGAACAGTAACCTTTGGTAATTTTGAGAGCTCTGAGAGGGATATTTGCAATGCCGATCCATTATGAGCACCACAGATTTGAGTGAGTCCGCCGATATTAGAGACCAGCTGCATACAAACCTTCGGTAAGTCAACTTGATCCTCTTTGTAAATTTTTTTATTGATTTTTGTGCTTTTTCATATTCAAAAAAAAAATTAATTCCTGTTTTAGCGCATACGAGCCATAGTATAGCGCATAGATTAGATAAAATCATGCATACACAGTAGCACATAGATGTAAAACAGTCGTGCATAAGATTCTAGTTTAGTGCATAGGATGACTGAAATAGCGCATATAGAAATGCTCGCCACGTAGGATGCTAGATTAGCGCATAGGGTAAAATGGCACATAGGATGACTGAAATAGCACATACACTTGATAAAATAATGCATAGATATATTAGTGCATCCAATGCCTGTTTTAGCGCATTGACTACAAAGATTCGTGCATAGGTGAAGTTGCACATTGATTGACTTTTTTAGCGCATCCATGGATTAAATTTGTCCATACATGGTTTAGCGCATTGATGACCTATTTTGGCGCATCCATGAAATTTTGCCGAATTTCAAATTTTGAAGGTCATTTGATAAGTGTTTGATAATTGTTGATAGATTAGACAATTGATTTTATTCTTTTGAAAAACATCATGATTAGATTAGCTCGTTTTGATAAACTTTCTCTTCGTGCTTGAAGAACAAATAGGTCTGATAAAGTTTATTCCCTATTCAAAAGACAAATAGTAATGATGTTGAGTCGATTGAAAGTTAAATTTGTTTCCATGCGATGTGAAAAACAAATAATAGAAATGATTAATAGATTTTATTTCGCAATTGAAAGACAAAAATAGATGAAAAATTTACTTGCCTTCCTTCTTGAAGAAACAAATAAGATTCAATTTGATTTGATTGAACTTGCTTGATGTACTGATTGATTTGCATGATTGCTTATTATGTCATAAAGGAGGAATTTAACCTCCTCCATATTAGAGAGATATTTCCTTAGACATGGGAGATGATTCCTCGACTGTCGCAGGATGATTTAGAGGTGATATACACGTGTGGTTTGAGTCCACTATTGAGGATCCCACAGTATTGGATCAACAGGGCACTATTGACTACGTAAGCTGAGAGATGGCATAGCAAGCATAACACTTTTCATCTATCGACACGAGAGATTACTGTGACGCGGGAGGATGTGTACAGGATCCTGGGTATTCCTATTATTGGTGAGCTTGTGATCTACGATCACAAGGAGATTGGAGGGACCGATGCTTTGAGATGAGTCTTCCAGGATCCTTATGTCTCCGGATATGAGATTCCTTGGAAGGAGATGGCGGAGGGATATGCCCTGCTGTGGTTGGTTTTAGCAGGTTTCATCGGTGGTTTCCTTAGTCTTGATCGTAGGGCAAAGGGATTATCAATTGGGTGGGGTAGGATTCTGGAGGATATGCTTCTCCACCATACTAGATACACATGGGGATCATGTATGCTTGCCCATCTGTACCACGATCTTCATCAGGTCGTATACATAGATGGGAAGAGTCTCTCATGTGTAGTGACTTTGCTATAGATATTTGCATGGGATCATTTTTCCATCACTTGTCCCATTGTTCAGAGGGATCATCCCCTTGGATTTCCATATGTTTATTCTTACACAGGTCCCCTTGTCCAGTCAAGGCTGGGCAAGTTAGAGTATCGATGACGCGTGCTAGATGATTTGGACACAGTCATCTGGAGACCATATTTAGATTGTGATCCATGGGAAGCGGATGATATAGAGTTGCCTTACTGTACAAGGTCAAGATACTTGATTGGGCAGACTCCTTTCATTATTGAGCAGTTTCTAGCGATGAGAGTCTTGAGGCAGTTTGGATTGGTGCAAATGATGTCATAGGGTCAGGCACATTATGCCAAGCGACAAGAGGATGTGCTAGAGTGGGGTCCAGTTGTGATGATCGAGGCTGCAAGAGTAGAGTATCTAGATCTTCAGCCAAAAATTTTGGCTATACATCCAAAGGTTTCAGATGCAGGGATGATAGATGAGTATGCAACATACTTTTACACACATCCCTTTCTGAGGTTTACTAGTCCAGAGGAGCCTACCCCATTGATGGGAGAACCAGTTATTTAGGAAGGGCGACGACAGGCACAGGCATAGGTGACAACAGGGCAGCCATAGGGAGAGGCACAGGCACAGGTACCAGATGTAGCAATTATGGATATTAACGAGGAGGGCAATGAGGGGGATGACTCTGGTAGCCTAGATGATAATAGTGATGACAGTGGGGATGATGGAGGTGGTGGGGGTGGAGGAAAAAGATTTTCCATTGATGTTCCCTTTAGGACGGGGCCACAGACATCAAGAGTAGTGGACCAGCCAAGTACTTTGGCTCCATGGATCATTATCATGGCTCCCTCATAGGGACAAATAGATGCTTTGCAGGAAGAGATTCAGACTCTTCGGAGTTAGTTAGTACAGTCTTAGGGGATGATAATTCAGCTGTAGGCACAAGTTGCACAACCACCACCTCTTGACCCATAGGTAGCTCAGCTTATGGTTGAGAGGGATAGCTTTTGGGAGAGATGTATACAAGCACAGGGGTTAGCCAAGAGACTCCTCAAATCAGTTGAGAGCACCTCTATTGTAGAGGTTGTGGCAAAGGGTTTGGAGACTGCTCGGGAGGCCGAGTATTACAGGATGAGATACTTCAAGGTAGTACCACCTCAGAGGAGGATTTCCTTCACACAGTCAGGTACTCGGTCTCAGACTCATTCACGCAGTCATTCAAGGAGTGCTACCAGGAGTGTGGGTCAGTCGATCAAACGAGTGATCAAAGCCTTAGGGAGCAGAGATCCTGTGAGACCTACCACCTTAGGAGATAGTAGTAATCATGTGCCCTGACCAGATGCCCGTCAGTGATGATCATTTTGACACATTTATTCCATTGTATTCAATATATCTTGTTGAAACATTTGATATCCTTGTACCTTTGGACATTTGTTTTGATGAGATTTATGAGATGTAGTGGTGATTTGATTATGCACGGGTTATGGATGATTTTATGCATTTTATTTCTATATGCTATGTCGTGATTGATGATGCAATAATGATATGAAAATGTTGATTTTTTATTTTATGTATGATGATGCAATGATGATATGATGTAATCTAAATGATTTTCTTTCATGATGTATGTAATGAATGCAAAATATAAGATGTAATCATTTGAAAAATGATATGATGTAATCTAAATGATGTTAAATAGAAATTATGATGAAATGAGATTTATGGATAAATGATATGATTTATGAAGATGTGATATTTAATGAATGATATGCACATGACATGGATAATGATGTAATTAGTGAACTACTAATATATGATGTAATGGAAATGAACATGATAACCTAAATGATGATGTGAAATGAATAAAATGGATGCAACCTTATTATGAATGTGTGAAAGGATGTGCAATAAATGCAAATGTAAATGTTAATGTTATGATAAAATAATGAATGATGTATATGATATGTAAATGATGATGTGAAATTATGCAAATCCAATGAAAAATGATAAGCTAAATGAATGATGGTGAAATGAAATATAATGAATGATAATGGAATAAGATGCCACAAATGTCCAAATTTACTCAATCATTGTTTTGAGAAGATTCCTCAAATTATTACCAACCTTCAAAAATTCTACCTTATACAGCCTTCAAAATGCAAACCTAAATGAATCATGCAATCCTAGAATGTAGTAACGAATCATTCTCCCTTTTGTCATTTAATGTTGCGTGTGATTTTCATCATTGAGCCTTTTGATATGTTGAAAGTTAGTACAAGAATCAAAGGCTATGATAGCACCAATGATGACCTAAGTACTACTTTCATGATTTTTGATATAGAAAATTAATGCAAGCATTGAGGTATAATTAAACCAAGATGACCTAAGTACTACTTGCATAAATAGACAAAAGTTAACCATTTTCCTATGTAAATTCCAAAATGTCATCAACGATACGTCGTAGAGCATGTCTCATGACCAATTTTCATAATACTAATGATTAGCTTACAAACAACAAGTAAAGAAAAATCATACTCCTTCCTTGTGATTCTAGTTCAGTACATCATTGAACCACTCTAAAGATATGATGTCATCAAATGTCAAAACAACAATTGTAACTTATGCTTTAAGTTTGTCATTCATTTTATTTAGATTAAGATCATCCAATTTGTTTTTGTTTGTCTGTCAAAATAGTCATGCAGTCTCAATTGTAACTAGACAATTTTTTTGTTTCCTGATATTCTGATTCTTGACATATGCTGCCAATTGCTTGGTAGAAAGCTCCAAGAAGCAAATAGCCCCTCCCTAGTGACATTGTACTTTGACTCTCGTCAGACACAACTACTACTAAGGATAACCCGAATCATCAAGCCATGATGAGATCCTTGTTTTTTTCAAGGAGATGATGCAATGTATGATACGAATGTAATGGCTAGGAATGTATGTGATTCCAATAAAAAGATGGATATGCAAAATGTATCCTAATAGATGAGAAAGCCAAAGAAAATCACAAACAATTCATGTTTGTCAGGTTTTCACCATTTGTTTTTATTGTACATTTTCCTGATTTTGTGATTTTTTTTATTGTTACCAAGATGACTCTTTGCCAGGTTTTTTTCAAGGCAACAATTCTTTTTTGATTTTTTTTTTGTATTTTTTTATTTTTTATTTTTGTTTAGGAATTTTTAAATTGTTTTTGATATTTTCAAGCATAAAAATTCTTCAGATGAATTTTGTTTGTAGGATCTTCAAATAGGTCCCCTTCTGATGTTGACAACTAATATGCCCCCGATCCATATGTTGCAATGATAATGAAAGGGCCTAGCCAATTAGGTTCAAACTTGCCTTTCTTTTCCCAATCCTGTTGATTACGAGGGTTTTCTTTGAGAACCAAGTCACCCACTTGAAAATTTCGTGGTTTGATTCTGTGATTGTAGCTACGGGACATAACTTGTTGATATCCCTTCAAATGATTAACTACGGTTTGATGCCATTCATCAAGCAGTTCCAGCTCTTGTAACCTTGATACTCTGTATTCTTCATCATTGATTAACCCCTTGAGTGATACTCGAAGTGAATGAATCTCAAATTCCAGTGGAAAAATAGCTTCAGCTCCATAGACCAAAGCATAAGGAGTAGCACCTATTGGTGTGTGAATACTTGTTCTGTATGCCCATAATGTTGGATTCAATTGGACATGCCAATCACGACCTGCTTCATTCACTGTTTTCTTCAAAATCTTCAAAATAGTTTTATTTGAAGCTTCAGCTTGACCATTCCCTTGCGGATAGTAAGGTGTAGAGAACCTGTGTTAGATGTGAAATCTTTCACATAGCTCATCAACATTCTAATTTTTAAAGGGTCTTCCATTGTCTGTGATAATGGAGTTGGGAATACCATATTGACAGATGATATGGTTCCAAATAAATGAAGAGATTTGTTTGCCAATAATAGTTGTTAGGGGAACAACTTCAATCCACTTAGTGAAATACTTAGTGGCTATAATGATGAATTTATGTCCATTTGAAGATGATGGGTGTATCTTTCCAACCAGGTCCAATCCCCACTGAGGGAAAGGCCATATTGTGGTGAAGGGCTGTAATTCTTGAGAAGGAGCATGAATGAGATTCCCATGAATCTGACATTTTGCACATTTCTTCAAAAAAATGAATGATTCCTTCTCCATGGTCGGCCAATAGTAACATAATTGAACAATTTTCTTCGCTAAGGTTAGTCCACTTGAGTGTGTCCCAAAAATTCCACCATGTACCTCTTGTAAGGCCTTTTCAGATTCATCGCGTTCGAGACATCTAAGGAGAGTGCCATCCATACCACACCGGTATAAGATGTCAGAAATTAAGGTATAATGAGATGATTGACGGCTGAAATTTCTTTCCCGATTCCTAGACAAGTCTAAAGGTAAAGTAGTATCCTTTAGGTAAGTGTAAATTTGGCCATACAAGGGAGAACCATAACTAGTTAAATGACAAATGATCCGAGTTTCTGGATTTTCATAGGTGGGAGAAAACAATTGTTCCACCAGGAAATCATACCATTTTATATTCTCTGATAACTGAAGTAGAGAGGCTATTGTAGCCATTGCATCGGCTGCTTTATTATCAATATGTGGAATCTGTATGAACTTGATATCAATAAAGTATTTCTTGAAATCGTCCACCATTGTTTTGTAAGGTATAAACTTTTCATCCTTAGTGTGATATTCATCATTGATTTGATTTATAACAAGTTGTGAATCACCAAAAACTTGAAGTTCTGTGATTTTCTAATCTACTGCAATTCTCATGCAAATTACCAATGCCTCATACTCAGCTATGTTTTTTATGCAAGGAAACATTAGCTGATAATATTTTGTAATTGTATATCCTTGAGGTGTAATAAAAATAATCCTTGCTCCTGAACCATGTTGAGTGTAAGAACCATCAAAATAGAGTGCCCATGACTACTTAATAACTATTGTGAATACATCAACACCAAGAAAATCAATGTGTATAGGGTTTTCTTCTTGTATTGGTGCTTCTTATAATTGGTTTGCAATTACCTGTCCCTTTATAGCTTTGCGATCCACATAATGAATGTCAAATTCGCTCAGGATCATGACACATTTAGCCAACGTGTCAGTCAAGGTTGCCTTACTTAAAATATATTTAAGTGGGTCAATCTTAGCCATAAGCTTTATTGTATGTGCTAGCATATAATGTTGCAACTTTTGAGAAGTGAATACCACTGCTAAACAAGCTTTTTCAATGAATGTGTAATTTAGCTCATGACTTGTCAAAGTTTGACTGATGTAATAAATTGCTTGCTCCATTCCTAAGTTGTCTTCCTATGCCAATAATCCTCCTAGGGACACTTTCATGGCAGAAATATACAATATGAGTGGTGCACCTTGCACTGGTGGAATCAATACTAGTGGGTTCATGAGATACTGCTTTATCTGATCAAATGTTGCTTCACATTTCTCCTCCCATTTAAAAGGAATATTCTTGTGTAAGAGATGTGTAAATGGTAAACTTTTATCCGCCAGCTGAGCAATGAATCTTTGAATAGATTGTAACCATCCCTGCAGAGATCATAATTGACTAATGTTCCTTGGTGGTGGCATATCAAGAATTTCTTGTATCTTAGCTGGATCTACTTCAATTCCCTTTTCTGATACAATGTAACCTAGCAACTTTCTAGATTTCACTCCAAAGACACATTTCTTTGGATTAAGTCTTACTTTGAATTGTTCCATTCTTCTAAAAATTTTAGATAAGATATCTATGTGTCCTTCCTTGGTGTTAGATTTGGCAAGGAGTTCATCAACATAATCTTCCATGAATGTATGCATCATATCATGAAAAATCGTTGTCATTGCACGTTGGTATGTAGCCCCTGCATTCTTCAACCCAAAGGGCATTACATTCTAACAATAGGTACCCCAAGGACATGTGAATGTTGTTTTATCATGATCCTCCAGTGCAATCTTTATCTAGTTGTATCCTGAAAAATCCATCCATTAATGAGTACATTGCATGTACAGTAGTCAAATCAACAATCATATCTATGTTTGGCAAAGGGAAGTCATCTTTGGGACATGCTTTGTTCAAATCTTTGAAATCTGTACAAATTCTAATTCTTCCATCTGGCTTTGAAATAGGTATGATACTGGAGATCCATTTTACATAGTTGATAGACTGAATGAATCCAACATCTAAAAGCTTCTTTAATTCCTCTTTAACCAATAATGCAACATGTGGGTGCATTTTTCTAAGTTTCTATTTTACAGGTTTTTCCCCTGGCATAATAGATAAATGATGCATGATGAGATTTGGATCTAATCCAAGCATATTTGCATAGGACCATGCAAAACTAATTTGATTGTTCTTGAGAAATTCTGTGAATCCTGGTCTTTCCTCTTCTATTAAAGATGTATCCAATTGCAAGATCTTAGGCTTTTCTATAGTATCTATATTCAGATCCTCTATTGGTTCGATTACAATAGAAGACCTTTCTTGGTAATTTTCCAGAAGAGTGTCAAGTTTCCCATCCTTTGGTGCCTTTGAAAGGTTTTCACCATTAGATGCACTTTTTATTTTTCTCTTTTCTTGATCTAATACTGCCTTTGTTAGGTTTTCACCATTAGATCTTTCTTTTATGTTATTTATTTCACAGTTGAGAAACTTGGCACTTTCCTATTGAAAACTCTAATCTTGTGATTCCCTTGTGGAACCCGTTTCTGGTTGGGATGAAAAAATAAAATTTATTATGGTTTCATCATCAGGAAAAGTTGGGACATCAATAGGCGCGGCTTGTTCCCAATTGATGAGTTCGGGATGAATCAATGGAAATGGATTATTAGGATGAGTAAGGTCATTGACCATTAGATTCATGATACTATTGTTAACGTCGCTATGGGGGAGGTCTAGAATGGTATCCTCCTATGGATGATCTGTCTCACTTTGAATTGAATCGGTTTCACTTGAGTCATGATATCTTTGTAGAACGTAATCAAGAAAAGGCCTTGAGCTTTCCCCTTGTAAGAATGCGGGTGTGAATCTGTGTATAACATCCACCTTTTCTTTGATATGAAAGTATCATCAGAGAATTCATTCCACTCACATTCATTGGAGTCGATATCAGAATTATTTGCTTGAATTCTTAGGATTGTTTTAGTTAACTCCTCTTTAGACATTCTTTGTACCACTTCCTCCTTTGTATCTTCACCATATCCTAACCCAGTCTTATCCTTTGGGTGCACTGTCTTCAGTTTGACAGGTTCAATGATACCCTCTTTTCTTTTACCTATGGGGCCATTTCCTTCATAACCCATTTGTTGCATGATTGTATAACCTTTTCCATACTATTCTGTGGGTAACTTGATATGTTGTACTAATTCTTTTTCATCTTTATAGATCCAATCAAGGATAGCCCTATCTTCCATTTCATTTTCTTTGACAAATACCCCATTAAACTTGGTGATGGGAACTAAAGTTGAGGCTAAAGTTGATGTAGCCTGTTGTATGGATGTTGATGGTTGTCCATGGGATCTTGGAGATATGGGTAAATTAGAGAGATAAAGAATATTATCCCACTCCATTATCTTTCAATTTCAGCTTGGTGCCAAAATTACTTATCATTTCTCATGCTTTCTCATTGTACTTGGAGGTAGAGATGGCCAAGGCCTCTCTATTATGTGGGATGAGTGTGCCCTGAGTTGCTCTTAGGTTAGAGAAAGTTTGAATCCTAATGTTATTAGTAGGTATTGTTACCTCTTGTCCATCATATGGAAACTTCAAGCATTAATGATAAGTAGATGGAACAACTTGCATGTCATGGATCCATGGATGAACCAAAAGTATGTTATAAGTTAGATCCTGATCTAGAACCTGACAAAAGGTATTCTTCACAATAGGGCCCACTCTAATTGGTAGCATGACAAGGCCTTTGGAAGTCCTTTCCTCATCATCATATGATTTTATTGTAATCTTCCTCTGTGGATCTATAGATTCTTCTGAATATCCCAAATCTAGGACCAATTTTAATGTACAAATGTTTAATCTGGCTCCCCCATTTATTAGGACACGTCTAATACGAGCTTTGTGAACCATGACCTCTAAGTAGAGTGATGAATTATGTGGATGGGTTATGGATGAGTCATCCTTTTTAGTAAAGGATAAACATGTGGATGAGGACAAGTGTCCCATCATGGCTTGAAATTTATTGATATCCAAATCAAGGGATACAACTGTATCAACAAGTGCCTTTTCCAGAATGTCCTTATGCGCAGGTGATAACTTTAAGAGCTCCAAGATATAAATTTGTGTTTTTGTTTCTCGTAGTTGATCAACCAAATTGTATTGACTTGGAGGGGGAATTTATGCTTTAGATGAGCTTCCTTTTACAATGATTTTTTCTTTTCCCCTTGTCGTAGCATTAACCTCTCGATATTCTTGCTTACTTTTGATTTGGATAGCATTGATTTTCTAATCATTGGTATAAATATGATAGATAATAGTGTCATGGACATAATTAACATTCTTGCCCTTGTCTCTCGAAGATTCCCCTTTTTGATAATTGGGGAGAGGATCCTTGAATTCCTGATGGTCATTATTGACATTATGTCCCTCAACCATGATGGTATGGTTATCAATCAAATCCTAAATAGTATTCTTTAACCCTTGGCAATTGTTTGTCTTATGACCTTTACACATATGATAATAAAAAAAGTGTGAGTCATTCCATGATGGTGGTTTAACTCGAGGCTCATAATATCTTTGTGGTGGCAATGTAATAGCTTTTTGATTCAATAACTCTTTGAGAATGGATTCCAAAGATTGGCCCAAGGGAGTAAAACTCCATCGATTCGAAAAATATGAAGATCTGGGCACATTTAAATTTTGATTATCGCCAAAGTTATTTCCACGATTATTAGTCACATTCCCTTGATTGTAAATTTCCTTGGGTACTAGAATTTCCAGCATTATTTCTACATTGGACACCTGATACATTAAGGACAGTAGGCTTCACATTCACATTGTTAGCATCTACTACCCCATCACTCACAATATTTTTATTTCGAGTCCAAAATCATGACTTGTCATTTTTGTTACTTTTGTTAATATTTTTGTTAGCATCTACTACCCCACGCTTGACCAAGGCATCTTCAATAGTAATCATGTTTTCAATCAATTTTTCAAATGATTGAGGATAGTGAAGGTTTAGTTTATAACTCATCTCTTGATTCAGACTATCGATAAAGATCTCCATCTTTTCTATTTTAGGAACAGGGTGAGAGTATCTAGCAAACACCCTTCTCCACCTTTGTAAAAATGTAGTGAAAGATTCCCCTACTTTTTGTTTTACCTTACAAAGATCAAGCATGGTTATCTAGTGCTAGATGTTGTAGGAGTATTGTGATATAAACTTATTTATCAAATCCTAAAAGG
Source organism: Sequoiadendron giganteum (assembly GCA_007115665.2). Lineage (NCBI taxonomy): Eukaryota > Viridiplantae > Streptophyta > Pinopsida > Cupressales > Cupressaceae > Sequoiadendron > Sequoiadendron giganteum. The sequence goes on from CM021100.1 coordinate 26,417,387, forward strand.
TTTTGATGGGGGGAGTGATCTTTGAAAGCTACTCCATGGATTGTCCACCTAGACTTTGTGGGAACAATCACATTAAGTAGGTATCTTCATGAGAAAATTCTAAGCTCATATTTTGGAAATCCCTCGCATGTTCAATGGGATCATTTTTCCGATTGTATATATCAAATTTAGGGATTTTTCAATGTTTTGGTAAGGGAATCATTTGAAGACTCCTATCAAATGGATGAGGACATATTTCATCCAAAACATACTTCTTTGTTGCACCCCCTTACATTTATTTTATTTGCCCTTGTAATTCCTTTATCTGTTGAGTAAGGGCACTAAAATCATTAGGAAAAGTTCCAAGATCTTCTTTAATCCCTTCTATGTCAAAATCAGGAGGTCACTTAGCTCCTTGATTAGATAATGAAAGGAAATATCTTTCCTTGTTTCATTCTAAAATCCTTTCCATAAGAGTATGGAATAGGGGATCCTGCTCTGCGTCATGGAGCTTTTCTTCGTTTATCTCTTCAATATTTTCAGAATTATGAAAGGGGTTCTCTTCCCTCTCATTAGTATCACCCATTTTGCTTACTGTACTTTCTCTTTCATTGCTTACAATGTGCTTTCGAGATCTCATGACAACAGGCATAAGCTTTCCCAATTTTCTACTAACTTTGATCAAAGAAATGAAATAGTGCAATTTGGATGGATATGAAAGTCAGAAATAGAATGAAGATTCTATGACTTAAACAATTTCGAGTCTTTAGCTCGTGATTTACCTAATTGAAAGGATGAAAATCCTATTTGTGGGAAATTAAACCAAAGATCAAGAAATAAATGATTTTTCACTTTGTGAGGTTTTGATCGTAGTTTTGTAAAAAAGATGGATTGTGATAAATGCCTAATGTGCTTGAGTTCTCTATTGCAGAATTTGATTGGGATGAGTAGCGTACATTATTGCAGGTTGGAGAATATAAAAAGAATGAATACGCTGACTGTGGTTGTTCCTTTGAGAAAGGGCTCTTCTTTGAAAGAAGGCTCGTGAGTATAAAGGTTCTACAACATAATCGTCAGTGAAAGCTCTAATATAGTCATGATATCGGTGAATAAAGGTCCTGTGTTCAAGAAAGATCTTTCGAAGTTAGTATAGAGATTTCATTTTCTTCAATAACTTCTTATAACCAAGATATTTCTTAGGCTTTCTAATCTTCCTTTATAGAGACTTCTTGGAAAAAGTTGCGGACTTCCAAACTCTAAGCATGGAAAAGACTAGACTAAAAAGATTGATTTCTGAATGTCAGAAAAAAAATACCTAGGTTCAAAAAACACATGCGTTGAAACAAAGCATGAATGCACCAAAACAGACTATTTATGCACCAAAACAGAGCACAAATGCACTGGAACAAAGCATAGATGTGCTGAAACAGAGTAGCGATGCACTGAAACAGAGCACCGATGTGCCAAAACAGAGCACAGATGTGCTAGAACAGAGCATAGATGCGCTGAAACAGAGCAGTGATGCACTGAAACAGAGCAGTGATGCACCGAAACAGAGCAATGATGCACCGAAACAGAGCAGCGATGCACCGAAATAGAGCACAGATGCATAGAAACAGAGTAGCGATGCGCTAAAACAGAGCACAGATGCGCTGGAACAGACCAGCTATGCACCAAAACAAACCAAGAATGCGCTAAAATATCCATTTAAACTTCTGAGACAAACATGTTTGGACAGTTTGATATTTTCAGATGGTCTTAACCTAATTTAAATGTGAAAAACATGACATACAGTAATAGATAGTTGTTTTGTTAATTCTAACAGCTAAACAAAGAGTGTATGTTCTTGAGATTTTCATTGGTATTGAACAAGATAAGAACTTCAATCAGGCTCACTCTTAGTTTGTCAAATAGGTCATCATAACATCCACAACCCACATCTTAAAATTGTGTCGACTCACACAACCATGTCACCCCCTAGAGGGCGCTCGTGTTTTTGTCTTTTCCCGGTGTGTACTCAAGGTGACGGAAGTAGATACCAAATCCCCTAAGTAAACAATCTGTGGTGATTATATGGTGAGTGTCTTGGGGGCAGATTCTTCCCTCCCCTTGCACCATTTTTGAAATAATGCTTGAATATTGACATGGTTGGCTTTTCTACACTATGGTTCATAGTCAAGGTTTCCGTTCAACATGGCAATAGATAAACTCCCTCGGGAGACCTACCAATCTTTAGAACAAAGATTTTGGGGATGGTTATCTTGCTCACTTCCGCTGAATATGGGTTTTCCCAAAATTCACTTTTGATTATAGTGGATTGGAAAACCTGGCTTTGGTTGTTCCCACTTGGGTCATTCCTCTTGGGTGAGTACTTTTTTCCACAAGAGTAGGCCCTCTAAAGGATGTAAGAAAGCATAAACATTGTAGAAAATGAAAAAGACACTCTGTTATTTTGGTCATCTAGTTAAGGGGAGAGCATAGACCTATTGCCACAAACAAAGCAAAAATGTTGTTTTTATAGCACCAAATGGTAATGATCTAAACTAAGTGAATATTTTGCTTCACAATAGGCATGGGGTTCTTTTTAACTACAAAAATAGTGTGTGGTGACTACCCTAGATTGCTTCATTTTAAACCGTGTCTATCCCAGGGTTGCTTCTTTTTAAACTAGAAAGATCCTGTCTGTGGAAGGCATCAGAATCAGGATCCCTTTTTTTTTACAAAGCCCCTATATGCGCAAAAATAGGCCATGAATGCGCCAAAATAGTTGATGAATGTGCTAAAAGATCAATCTAGTATGTGTGAAAATAGGTCATCTATGCACCGAAATAGTCCATGGATGCACTGAAACAATCTGTCTATGCGCCGAAACAGTCAGTCTATGCGTCAAAACAGTCAGTCTATGCGCCGAAACAGTCTGTCTATGCGCCAAAATAGTTAGTCTATGCACTAAACCGAGACTTGTATACCCTAAAGTGCAACTCCAGTCCATCACCTGTAAGAAATTTTCTACAATAAAAAGATTAAAACGGGGGGATGCCCCACGGTGGGTGCCAAAAATGTGTTGTTAGAAAATTTGGATTAATTAAATATTAAACTAACACACCAATGAGACATTAAATTGAAATAAACTAATTAGGAAACATAAATGCAAAATTTAATAACAACAACTTCTTCAAATTTGTCCCATTGTCCTCTATGTCCAAGGATTTGATTAAAGTTGTTGGCTCTCAGTTGTGTAAGCAGCAACTTGTCGAAATGATAGCTTAGGACAATGAGATTAATTGAAAATGCATGTCCATTGCTAATGATTTAAACTATGAACTTGAAATGTTATGATGCTAGAATGCTGATTTGAATGCAACTATAGTAACTACGCATGAAATCTAGGATAAAATCTACTTACCAAATGGTTGTATTTATAGATTTTTGAAAGGGAAGAATCCAGTTGGTAGAGATCGACAGTTGTAATTCAAACTTGTCAGGATGAATAGTGAGAGATGGAGAGGTTGAGAGAAAGGTGGAAAGTTGAGAGGAAAGTGGAAGAATGTTTTCAACCCACAAGACCATCCTCATTCAAAAATGGAGACAAACATGACATTTATCTCCATTTATGAAAATTTGTTGAAGTTGAGGATAATTGCTCAATTAAATAAATAAATTTATTTAATTTCTTATGACATGTGCAAATAGAAACTTCCAATTAAATATAAATATTTAATTATGTAGGAAATGAAAAAGAAAGATAATTAAATATTTTACCATATTTAATTAAGTGGGGTGAAAAAGAATATTTAAATATATAATATTTATCAGAATATTCCATTATTTTGAATTTAAACATTCAAACTTTAGAAACAAAATGATAATTAAATAAATAAATTTAAAATTTATTTAGTTTAATTAAGAGGAAAGCAACAATAATTAAATGGAAAAATGAAAAAAACAAATAAATAATTTAATTTATTTTTCTGTAGATGACTTTAGAATATTAATTAAATAATTTATATTTAATTAATTAGCAGTTTGAATATCTGTGACCATTTTTAGATGTGTACATATAGAACGATAAACATCATAATGGTTAGAAAATTCAATATGTAGTCTACAACAACAAGTAGTGCATGTGTGATTTATCTTGACATAAAAAGGTTTAAGCAGTTCAAAAAATCTTTGAGAAATACTAATCTGAGGATAATCATTTTCAAGTTTCCGAAAAAATTGGGTTTGAGTCATATCCAAAAAATGCTTTGGATGTGGCTCACAATTCCGACTACAAATTCTCCTTCTTACCACATCCCTTCGATTCAGAGATGGCCTTGTTTTGTTCTTCTAATAATTTTCAATTAGTGTTCTCAAGGCTTTGACAACTTCTTTATCTTTTTTTGATAGTCTCCCCGAGAATGCCCATAATTCATTTGTATCATTGTCCTCAATTCTTTGCCGCCTTTGAATGGCTCTTGATAAAGTTTTTCTACTAATTCTCGTTTGTTCACTAGTATTTTTAATTAGGTGAGCTCTCTTTGTTTGACAACTTACCAAAGTCAATGTAATGACACGTTGGGTGACATTACCATCCTTTGAGTGTGAGGTCTTACCCACACTCTCATAAGCATCCATTCGATTCTTCACAATAGTGTCTTCACTCGATGAATTTGATGTTTTCAACCCAAGAGTCTTCATGATGTTCCTATACTTTACACCCCGCATCATTTCAACAAATAGTTGACATCTAGAAGTCTCATTTAACCTTTCAAAGAATCATTCCCAAATCTTATCAAAAAATCTTCTACAAGTGCGTGTTGAAATCTTACCTTCCATGTGCTGCAAAATCTCATAATCAATATTAATCAAATACTTTGTCTTTCTACGCAAAATTCTTGGTGGTGTTCTCCTATGTACATACATATCAATATTAGGAATTTCATCAATATTTAATTGAGATGGGCTAGATTGCATACCTTCAATCGAGGGTGGAGAAGAAGGCATACCTTGAAGTTCACATGGGGATGATGGCATACCTTCTTCATCAATTTTGAGTGATGATGTACTCTCAACTTGAGATGTGTTGGATGGTGTCCAACAATATTCACTTACCATACATGGTGTCCCTCCATATTCACTTGCAGTAGATGGTGTTCATCCATATTCATTTGTGCTAGATGGTGTCCCTCCATATTCTCTTATGCTTAATGGTTTCCCTTCATATTCACTTGTCATAGAGGGTGTGTCTCCAACTACGGTATCTGAATCTATCTTACGATGATGCTTTTGCATTCGTGCTTTTTGTGCTGCCAATTCTCATTCTCTTTTTGATGGTTGAGGTTCCTCTACAATCGGGTTTTTTTCATCAATCATTTCCAATTTCTTCTTTTCACATTATTCCGACACCTGAACTCTATCCTTTTCTTTCAAGGTTTCGTTCTCTTCATCCGTTAGTTTCCTCTTTGTCTTTTTCTTCGGTATGGTGGATAATTTTATTTGTACCATGGTAATGAGACAAATATTAGTTCCTAAAAAGTTTATCAATTCAAGTTAATTGAAAAATATATGTAATTCAAGGCTTCATTTAAATAATACTTACAATCATCGTGTACAAAAGTTAACCTAGCTTGTAGACAAATGTGTACAAACTATGGAAGCACTAGGTTGGCTAGAGAACATTTCTAACTAAAAGTGAATAACCATGATGGTGATTCTGAAAACTAATAGATGAACGGAATTGTGAGTGTTTTATAAGTTTGTGGTGTAGGAGCACCTTGACAATCTATGCTTCCATTTTGAAATTTGATTCAATTTTGGGTATCTTCATGTTGTAAGAGGGTCATTAAAGACATTTTCCATGTACCGGTTATATGAGCTTTCAAAGGCATGTTGTTTGTTATTTATAGGCATTGTGGGGAGTTGGTTGTCATTGCAAAAGGTTTAAATAACCTCCATTGGCTCGATAGTACATTTGAAGGGAGCAATTGACAATTTTCTGAAATTGCTCATTTGAAGCCAGTCAAGGATTTGAGTAGGATTTAATTATGAAATGACCATCCCACCTACTTTTATGACTTATTTCTTGGTGGGATGGCATGTACATTGTTAGAGTATGGTCTTATATTGTTGAGAATTCCTTTGAATGAAACTAATGACAATAGGATGGGGTTGCTAGGCTGAAACAAACACTTTTCCACAAGAATTTGAGGAACCAAGGAGTGATTTTGAAAAAGTGTTGAAGAAGTGGTCTATGTAATGAAATTTTGACCTTGTTCAGGGTATTTTGAAGATGGTTGATGCTTTGGAATGGTCTGGGAAGGCCGGGTATAGGATTTTCTATAAACCCTCCCTCTTTGCATTTAAAAATGAGGGTTTTTGTATTGGAAGCTTAGTTGAGCAGGTAAGGTCCTAAGACCTAGAAAATATCTTGTTTTGAGACCTAATTAAAGAGTCTTTTTGGGTTTTGAATTCTGGTGTGAGGATCTAAGGGTAGTTCCTTTGTAAAATTGGCCTACTTGGAGGCCTAAAATAGTGAAAAGGTATTTTTTCTTAAAGTTGTCCCAAAGGAGTCATGTGATGGGTTAATGTATGTCTTGCAAATCTGAAATGGGTGCTAAAATCATTATTTTATTTTCCTAGTGTTTTGGAAAGTTTTGGAGGTAAGGGCCCAAAACTGGTTTTGCACAGTAACTAGATTCCAAGGGTGAAATGTGGGAAATAGTGTTTATGTTTGTTGTCCAACTTGGAGGAGTGTTGGGATTGGTCCATTAGTCTTTTATAATCTTGTTATATTCCTTTTTTTGGAAGATACATATGATAGTTTGCAGATGCTTGGATACTAGTAATGTGGATAGTGAACAAAGTAACTAAGTTTGTGTATAAGGGCATACTTTTGAAAGGTTTCATTTTTTTTGTATTAAATCAAACAAAGATTTATTAGGAAAAGAATAGTTTGGTTGTGCCTTAATAATTATAGTCTGTGTTTGTAAAAAATGGTGCCATTATGAAAAATTTAAGACAACTTGTGAATGACATAATCATTGATTGATGTTTTGAGGAACCTAGTTTATTTTAATTAATTATTTTCAAGATTTTCAAGGTGTTTTGAAGGTCCTTAAAATGAATTGGGAACTCTTAATGCTAATTTGATTATATGAATCAAATTTTTTGTGAAGGAAAATATAGTTGAATAAGTGTATCAAGAAAGATGTTGATTTCTTCCTTTGTACTACATCAGTTTCTGCAGAGGTATTGGAAGGTGTTTGGACCTTTCGGAGGAATGGGAGAGGCTTGGAGTTGTATTAAAGGATAAATTTTGGTGAATGGTTCTGATTTTCTAATGAACTTTATACTATGTTACAATAAATTTTATGATGGTTAATCTAATTTTTTGAGTCTGACAAAGAGATGAAACCAAGTTCTAATGTTTTGATGAAAATATGATTGAGTTTGTTTGTTGATCTTCTTCAATTTAATTTAGGGTCAGAAGTACCCTTGATTATTTGTGGATCTTGGTAGATGTTTTGCCTCAAGTTTAAAATAGTAATTGGCAAGTGTATGTAATTGTGTATATAATGGTAATTTAAAATGTGTATTGACAACCTAAGGTTATAATGACAAACAAAAATGAAAGCAAGCCATAATAGAATGCAATAAAATTTGTAAAGACTTCACATACCTATAAAACCAAACTTTCAAATGGAGGAGTTCAACCCAATTATGTAGCCTTAGCTTCTTCTTTATTCAAACTCCACAACAATTTGACTTGTTCAAAAGCTTGTTCCCCTCCAAACTTTAATTGTATATTAGTTTTCAATGGAATTCAAACTTCAATTGATATTATATGTCTTTCAACGTGGAAACTCTGCTATTTCATGCAAAGGTGGTAGAAAGATCATGGAAAAGGTGATGGAATGTGAAAAACATGCTTGCACACTTCACAACATCATCAAAAAGCCATTTTTTGTTAGAGCACGTGCAGAACCAGTGGAATATGCAGATTGTGGGCCTTGAAATCACAGGTATATAGAGATTTTTACCATTTTAGTGGTGCACAACACGTGCTCACATTATAGCGCGAGCGTGTTATGTGAAATATGGTTTTCTTAGTATATTTCTTTTCTCCCTCTTTGTCTTTACCCTCTATCCTAATTCTATAGTTGTCCCCTTCACCCTTATAGTAGAGGAGATAGAGGTGAGTGTGTGTGTGTGTGTATGAGAGAGAGAGAGAGAGGGAGAGATGGATGGAAAGGCAGAGGGTTAGAAATAGAAAGTTGGAGACATGGAGGTAGATAGGGAGGGAGAGAGGGGGAGAGTAGGAGAAAGAGAGAGTGGGAGAGAAAAGGGAGAGGGAGGTGGAAACATAGGGAGAGAGGGAGGAGAGGAGAGGGGGAGAAAGAGAGAGTGGGAGAGAGAGAGGGAGGGAGAGAGGAGGAGAGTTGAGAAAGAGATGGGTGAGGAGGAGGAGAGATGGGAGAGGAGAGGAGAGGGAGAGAGGAGGGAGGGTGAGGGTTATAAGAAATTTGAGACATGGAGGTAGATAAGGAGGAGAGAGGGGAGAGCGGGGAGAACAGAGGTGGGAGAGAAAAGGAGAGAGGAGGAGAGGTGGGAGAGGAGGAGGAGGGAGGGAGAAGAGTGGGAGATGAGGGGAGAGGGGAGGAGAGGGAGAGGGGGAGAAAGAGATAGTGGGAGAGAGATGGAGGGAGAGGGAGAGGGAGAGGGAGAGGGAGAGAGAGGGAGAGTAGGGAGACATGGAGATAGATAGAGGAGAGAGTGGGAGAGAAAGAGGGAGAGAGGGAAGGAGAGGGAGAGGGGGAGAAAGAGATAGTGGGAGAGAGATGGAGGGAGAGGGAGAGGGAGAGGGAGAGAGGGAGGGAGAGGCAGAGGGTTAGAAATAGAAAGTGAGAGACATAGAGATAGATAGGGAGGGAGAGAGGGGTAGAGTGGGAGAAAGAGAGAGTGGGAGAGAAAAATGGAGATATGGAGGGAGAAGGAGTGGGAGAGAAATATGGAGAGAGGGAGGGAGAGGTAGAGGGGGAGAAAGAGAGAGTGGAAGAGAAAGAGGGAGAGAGGGAGGGAGAGGGAGAGTGGGAGAGGGAGAGTGGGAGAAAGATATAGTGGGAGAGATGGAGATAGAGAGGGGGAGAAAGAGATAATGGGAGATAGAGAGGGAGGGAGAGAGGGGGAAGAGTGGGAGAAAGAGAGAGTGGGAGACGGTATATAATTCTCCTTCAACCCTAATCCCTCTACCCCTATACCCTCTTAATCCTAGAACCCTCAACCCTCAACCCTTAAACCCTAATCCCTCAACCCCTAGACCCTCTTAATCCCTCAACCCTCAACCCTCAACCCTTAAAAATTTAATCCCTCAATCCCTATACCCTCTGAATCCCTCAACAATCAACCCTTAAACCCTAATCCCTCAACCCCTATAATCTCTACCCTATAACCTATTAATCCCTCATCCCTAAAATCTAAACCCTTAAAACCTAACCCGTAAACCTTCTACCCTCTACTGTCAATCCTCTACCCTCTACCCTCAACCCTAATCCCCCAACCCTTAAACCCACTTAGTAAAATCTCTATTTTAATCCCTCAACCCTCTTAACTCTTAAACCCTCAACCCTTAAACCCTTAAACACTCAACCCTAAACCCTCGACCTTTAGCCCTAACCCCTTAAACCCTAAACTATTAAACCCTCTACCCTCTACCCTCTACCCTTTACCCTCAACCCCTCTACCCTCTTAATCCCTCAACCCTCAACCCTCAACCCTCGACCCTCAACCCTTAAACCCTAATCCCTCAACCATCAACCCATATACCCTCTTAATCCCTCAACCCCCAACCCTCAACCCTCAACCCTTAAACCCTAATCCCTCAACCCCTATACCCTCTTAATCCCTCAACCCTCAACCCTCAACCCTTCAACCCTAATCCCTCTACCCCTATACCCTCTTAATCCTTGAACCCTCAACCCTCAACCCTCAACCCTTAAAATTTAATCCCTCAACCCCTATACCCTCTCAATCCCTCAACTATCAACCCTTAAACCCTAATCCCTCAACCACTATAACCTCTACCCTGTGACCTATTAATCCATCATCCCTAAAATCTAAACCCTTAAACCCTAACCCGTAAACTCTCTACCCTTTACCATCAATCCTCTACCCTCTACCCTCAACCCTAATCCCCCAACCCTTAAACCCACTTAGTAAACTCTCTACCCTAATCCCTCAACCCTCTTGACTCTTAAAACCTCAACTCTTAAAACCTTAAACACTCAACCCTAAACCCTTGACCCTCAACCCTAACCCCTTAAACCCTAAACTATTAAACCCTCTTCCCTCTACCCTCTTCCCTCAACCCAATACTCTCTACCCTAAACCCTAATCCCTCAACCCTTATACCGTGAAATCCAAGAAAACTCTCTACCCTAATCCCTAAACCCTCAACCCTTAATTTGTCAACCCTTATGATCTCTACCCTATATATTGGACCCTCAACCCTATACCTTAAACCCTCAATATTCAACCCTCAACCCTTAAAACCTCTACCATTTACCCTATACATTAACCGCTCAACCCTCAATTCTCAACCCTCAACCCTTAATCCTTCAACCCTCAATCCTTAAACCCTAAACCCTCTACCCCTTACATTGGACCCTGAACCTAATCCTTTGACCATATACCCTCAACCAAGTAAACCCTGAACCCTAAACCCTTAAACTCAAACTCTTCAACCCTAAACCTTTAAACCTTCTACCTTGTACCCTCAACCAAATACCCTCTACCATGGACCCTATTCCCTCAACCCTCAAACCTTAAACCCTAATACCCTAGAAACCATCAACCCTATAGGTCCTCCACCCTAATCCCTCAACCCTATATCGTCAAACCCTATGACTTTCTCTCTATCTACATATCCCACCTCTCCCTCCTTCCCTCCCTCCTACCCTCTCTAATTGTCTCTATCTACCATCTCCCTCTTTCTACGTACCTCTCATTCAATCAATCCCTACCACCCTCTCTCGCTCTCTCTATCCATCTCTCTTTATGTCCCTCCCACTCCATCCCACTCTCTCCCACTACCTCTCTATCCCTCTCTCTCATGTCTCTCCTTCCCATCCCCTCTCAGGTCTCTCCCTATGGAAACCTGCCTAGGTAACTCTCTCTTTTTCTCTCTCCCCTCTCTTTATCTATCCCTCCAACCCTACCTAGATAAGTCCCTCTCACTCCAGCCCCCTCTTTCTCTACCTCTATTAGGTCACTCCTCCCACACCCTCTCCCTCTCTCAGGTCTCTGACTCACACTCCCTCTCTCTCCCTCTCCCTCCCTCTCCCACTCCATCTCTCTCACACTCCCTCTCACTACCTATCTATCAAGTCTCTCCCTTTGGCACCCTACCTACATAAATCTCTCTTTCTCTTCATCTCTCTCTCTCCCCCCCTCTCTCCTCAGCTTCTCTCCCAACCCCCTATCTCCTCTTTCCTCACCTCTCCCACCTCTCTCTCTCCTCCCTCTATCCCTCCCACCCCTACCTAGCTAAGTCCCCTCACCTTAACCCCTTCTGCCACTCTCTCTTAAAATCTCACTTCCACTCCCTCTCCATCTCTCTAGATCTCTCTCTACCTCTACCTCCATCTAAAGACATACATAAATGCATACATAAAAGTATAATACATATAATCTTATGTCCATACAAGCATGCATACATACATATACATACAAACATACAAATATATTAGCATACATTAAATATATTGGCATTTAACATAAAGGATAACATAATGCAAGCGTGTTATAACGCGCTCGCATTATGTCCTAGTTGACATGTTCCTCGTAGAAGAAAAAACCATGTGAAAAGTGAGATATAATGAGAGCGCATTATAACGCGCTCACGTTATATCTTGCTTTGGGAATTCCCAAGCCTTAGGCTTTGTATTTTCCTTGAAATACAAACCCAAAGGCTTGGAGGGCATTCCCAATGACTAGAGATGTGCTTTTGAAAAATCCACCATATTTCTCATAATCGAGTTCGTGCTCACCGTCAAGATTCCAGGTGGTTCAATATCCAAAAAATTGAGCACATAGGTAATGGTGGGTTATCTCTTAGCTATCCAACGATGTAATTTTTTTCACTTTCTAAAAATGTTAAGTTTTTCATTCATAACTTATTTTATCTGTATGTCTTTTTTTTTTGCCAAAAAACAATGTTTGGTATTTTTTTTGTTATAAATTAATCGTTCATCAATTTTTCAAATAAATTGCATTTTTAGAAACTAGACTCCATTCTACAAAATTAAAAAATAAAAAATAAAAAAATCAATTAGTTTCCAAAATTTGTAGGGGTAGCACGGCCAAAATTCTATTTTTAGGAAATGTCCACATCGCAAATTAGTAAAAAATCAAATATTCATTAAAAAATTATCATAAAAATCGTGCATCAACTACATAATATTAGCTAACTTTTGACCATTGCAATTTTAAAAATACTAAAAAAAAGTTCACAGTACGAGGGTCGTACAAGAGTTGCTATGTTATGTTTTTCTAACAAAAACAACACCAATTTGTGTACGTCCCTTGTTTGAACCCCTAAATATCAACCATTTTCAAAATAAATTAGTATTTTAGAAAGTAGACTCAGAGCACTTGAATCCTTCTTTTTGTTCCATCTCAAAATTTTGAGTCTAAGTATTGTCAATTTCATGTCCAAGGTTAATATTTCCTGATTTCAGAAAAAACTTGTCCACTTAAGTCCCCTTTTTGGGAATCATCTTGGTGCACTTACCCTAATGCAAGACCTAATACAAAGTTCATGCAAGCTAGATATAGGAATATGATGCATTCAAAATCAGAAAATAAGGTGTTCTAAAGGCTAGGTTCACCAAAATGAAATGAAGAAAATAGGTGTTCCACCTTTTGGGAGGTGGAACACAAACTAGGTGTTTAGGGACCTAGACCAATTTTCTTCAACTTTCACTCAAGGATACCTTAGATATCTCAATCCAAAGATATAATATGGGAAATATATTTACTAAAGGTTGTCCTAGGGTATGATTAATGACAACAAAGGGGTTTACCACCAAGCTAGGGCTTGGAAAGACAAGAAATAAATGCAACATGCAAAACTGAACTAAATGACCTAGGAAATGAAACTGATCTACAAAATAATAAACAAAGAATGATCAGAGGTGCACCTGGAAGAGATGAGGTTAAAAAAAAACTCCAAAACCCTGAAATCTTGATTTTTGATTCTCACTAGGACTCATATGTCAGATTGGACAATTTATTCCCAGTATAGGGTTTCTAGGTAAAAATCAAATTCTAGAACCACTATATTAGGGTCTACAAAAAAATTCTAAAAATAGGTATACTGGGACTCATATGCCACAAGTGGCATATCATTCTCATTTTATGGCAAAGTGTCCTGTTTTGTCGCAAAGTATCCCAGGAGCAGAATTCTGAAGTTAAACTTTGTGAGCCTCTGAAGATGTCAAATAAGAACTTTTCCACTGGTTTCATGTAAATAACTTGGATACCTTGCTCTAGATATAATTTTTCATGAGTGTTGACTACTTTTCATGACAACTTTGACAACTTTTTCAACTTTGTCATTTTGGCACTTTTGAGAGCTTCAAATCATCTTTTTCTTCAACCTGCAAACCTGCAATTACACAAAGAGAGAGAGAGAGAGAGAGAGAGAGAGAGAGAGAGAGAGAGAGAGAGAGAGAGAGAAGGTAATGGGGGTTTTCCTTGGTCAAACCTTGTTAGGTTTAATTAAACCTTATGATGAAACAACAAAACATGAACAATGATACCCTAAATGATGTCTTCAAATATAAATCTGCCATCTAGCATGTAGTGGCCATGAAGAATTTAGATTTTGATCATGAATTAGATGTGGAGCAATTTTTAACTTGGATCTTAAATGTTCCATCACAACACTAGCTCAACAAAATGTTTGATGCTTGATGACCTCGACATGATAATGGATCTTGAATTTCTGCAACAAATGATGAACAAATCTACCTTTGAATGCTTTAAAAATGCTCATGAATGTCCTTGAATACTCTTGTGAACTCTTGTAATCATAAAATTTCTATTAGGAATGATCTCTTGAAAGTCATAGGTGAAAATGTGTGAAATAACCTTGTATTTATACTTGCTTATGCCAATTTTCTTAGATTTACAACACTACAAGCTAACATCAAATCTCACCAAAAAATTGAATTTAATTTAGGTCTAAACTAAGCGGGACTCATACACCAGTTGTGATGTATGAGTCCCATCAGGCTAAGCTTGGGACACATTTTTCAAGAAAAGGCTTAGATTGATGTGAAATCAAGATCGGGGCCTCAAAACTTAGGTGGGACTCATACACCCAAGGTGGCATATGAGTCCCAGAACACTAAATTTGGGCCATACAATCCAAAAAGACATGAATTATGATTGGATGTTGGAAAATTTCTAGATTAATCTTAGAAAGATATATTAATTGAGGCTTGTGGATGCAAAATAAGACCAAATAAGGTATAAAGAAACCCAATTTATTAATGAAACCCTAGATTAGTGTGAAAGTGTTAGGATATACTTTACAACACCCTAAATAAAGAACAAATAGGTCCATTTAGTTTACAAGGGCCCAAGACCTAATGTGAATGTGTTAAACATATTACAATGCTAAATCAAAGAAACATTGAGCTTAATTTAACAAGGAGGGCCCAAACACATGTGAAAATGTAGAAGGATACATTTTTTCATCATTACAATAACATGTGACAATAAGCTTAGAAAAAAAAATTGCATCTTCTGAACCTTATTACTCATAGAAATAGGTTAGAATTCAAGTAGGAGATTGTTTTAACATGAAGTTGGACCATTGGGATTCCATTCCCATGTTTTCAAGTCTCTTCTCCTTCCCATTCTCCCTTCATCTTTTTTGACCCTTTATATTATTAGTCGATAGGCTATTTACATGGGGGAACCCCACCGACATTTCCAGCAGTCTGACACCGGCGGGAACCCTAGGAACTTATAGGCTAATAATAGCTCCATGCATACAAAAATTATTATAGACTCAACTAGAGCATTAGTTTAAGCTGACACCGAAAATACACTACCAACTACTCGATTGGAAGGTAATTAATGCCTGCTTGTTTTACATGGATAGGTCTGATTAAGAGAGATCCGAGAATTAAACTTGTTGCCACTAATACGGTCAAGTAAGTCCAAATAACTTGTGGAACCCTATTTTGATTGAAGATCGGCCCAAAATTTGTGTTTATTATTTGCATAGTTCCCTGCCCGCATTTGTGTTATTAAATTTTGATGTGGTTTAATTTTTTTTTTCCCTATATATACAGTTTCATTTAATTTACTTTTCTTTGCCAGGTGAGACACAGGCCTGAGGAAACAATGCCTCTATGTCTCTCACTATCTATACTGTGTATCCCTTAGATTATATAATAATTAAAATAAATAATTTATATAATAATTTATATAACAATAATTTATATAATAATTTGTATAAAAATTTATAATAATAATTTATATAATAAT